>JARFTM010000193.1:0-58799 GCA_030278935.1 Trichoderma polysporum | reverse complement strand
CTGGTTTCCGCGCTCGGCACCCCTCTTGCGGCCGTGTTTCGGTCTGTCGTCTCTATTTTTTTTTTTTTTTTTTTTTTTGCCTGTCTGCTACATAACGAATTTTTATTACGCATACACCTATCGATTCACCTTACCGCTACTGCTAGTACTAGCAGATGGCATCAAACGGGAGGGGTGGCTTGGCTCGTGCAAGCGGTGCTGCATGACTCGGACGTCGTCGCAGTAAAGTCGAAGAAGGAAGCGTTCCGTTTTTTCTCTTCAGCCATTGTTCCATAACGCGGTGACGAATGTTCTTTTCTTCTTTTACTTTTCCCTTTTTGGGGGAGCATGGGCTATTTTTGGGCAAAACGGGAGAGAGAAGGGAGAAAGGAAATAGAAGGAGATGCGCGGGTTCCATTGGTGCGCACGGAAAACAAATATCTTATGGTGATATCCCTTTATAGACCTCAAATAGACGGAAGCAGGCGTTGTTGTTTTTTCTCTCTTACCTTTGCTGAAATTTTTGGGGGGATATTCCAACAATCTCTCCCTCTCCACGCGCCACTTGGCAGCTTCAGTTTAACCAATGCTCTAAGCTTGATGCCCTCCGCTATTTGACGGGCTAACTGGCCACGGGCCCCATCACTATTCATAGCGTTATTATCGTGGCTCTACAAAACAGGCACGTCCGAGAGGCAGGAGGATTTTTGTGGCGCCGAGCAGGAAAAAACGTCACTCAGCAGTGGTGCGTTTCAAGTCCGAACGCCCAACTGGGGTAGAAGCGTTCTGGGTCTGCAAATGGAAATTGGGGCCCCCCCCCTTCGTCGTGGAGCTTCTTACGGGTGCAGAAAACCGGGTCTACTGTATGTCTCTTGACTGGCTCGTCTTGGGAAACTGGCAACTGGACAAGCCATGATCGGTGACGGTTTGGTTGGAATCAAAAGTCGGGACGCACACAAGCGGAGCGGGTGTCGCCGAGTTCGGGCTTAGGCCACAGGATGGTTGGGAATTGATGGAAAGCTCGAGTTGAGGCCGATGGCATTTTTGAGAGTTTCCAACGTTGCCTTTTGGATCACAACTCGGATGCCTGCTATGAGCTTGAAAGGCCTTGCAAAGTGGCTGTAAAAGAGCTGACCTTTGAGACACTGCATTAGTAGAAAGAGTAGCATATGCGTGCTAAACTCGAATGCATTTGACATTCGTATGAGTCGTTAGTAGTAGCATGGACTGCTTACTACTAGTTACTACGACTAATCCCGCTGCTGAGCGTCATACCAGCCAAAAGCAGCTCAACTCTATTATGTACAGGCATGGCGTGCTCCGCATAAGCCCAATGGCTTTTAGAACCCAGGTAGGTAGCATTAGTAGCTCAAACGCTAGCAAAAAAACGGGTTCAAAACGAAGAGAGGGCAATGCAATGCAATGCAAGCTCCAATGGGGGCGGCAGAAAAGGTTTACGTACGAGGGGATGCCAACAAAATAAGATAAAAAAATAGAAATAAAAACCTCGTATAAGCAAAAGAGCAAAGCCCCAGCCCCCCCTAGCAATTTGCTATCAGAAAGCTCGACATCTCCGAACCCTGCCCGACGTGGCTTTTTAGAGCTTCTCGATAGGGTTTGGGGATTGGGAGTTTTGGGATCTCGGCGGGCCATCTGTTGTTTTCCCATAATTTTTATGACATATGATGCTTGCATGCATGAGCCTCACGTGGCGATAAGATAGGTTACCTTGAGGTGTGGGTGAGCGTCATCGCGATGAATCACATCAGTCCCTGGTGCCAACTTTGAGGTGAGAAAGTGCAAAAAGCTGGCACAGCCTTGCCTTTACGGAGTTGTCCTTTAACGAAGCCTTGAACGGGAGCGTGAAACGGAGTCGAATTGGTTCCGTTACAAGCAACCTTTATTAGTACTTCTGCCTATAATACATGCTGCTACTACTACTGGTAGGTGCCTGGTGACGCATCCGGTAGCCGCAAAGCCTCAAACCATGCTGGCCGCCAGCCAGCCAGCCCCCAGGCGACAAAACAAACCCAAACAAACCAGCAAACCACAGCAAAGTAAAAGCAAGGGAAAGGTCCAACCACGACGCCTCGGCTCAGCGCAGGCTCTCAGGCTCAGGCCAGGCTGACGGAGACGAGAAAAAAAAAACTAATAAGGGCCACGTACTTTTTTTTTTTTTTTTCCTTTTTGTAACCCAACCCTGAAGATGCGCCTCATGCTGCCTCGTCCGTCTTCTCTTACATGCGTCGTTACCGTCCAGTGCCATCGCCATGTCCGGCCCAGATAGGGAGGTGTCCGCGTCTGCGTCTGCGTCTTGCGCGGAGCCGCCGCCAGCTCCGCCCACAGTAGCAGCAGCAGCAGCAGCGTCTCCTCCGGGGGTCAATGATACGACGTCCTTGTCTACGTCGCCGTCCCCTTCGGTGGTTGCGCAGCATCAGCAGCACCAGCAGCAGTTTCAGCCTCAGCCTCAGCATCAGCACACCACCGCGTCAGAAGCAGCATCAACAGCAGCCTTGCCAGGACAGCAGCAGCAGCAGCAGCATCACCACAATCTCAACCTCAGCCATGATGAATCCGCCTCGACCGACAACATCCCCCCCTTCGAGCCCATCTTCACCCTCCTGACCAACAACACCACAAACACCACCGTCCATCCTCGCGTCCGCTACCTCTTCAGCGACGACGACGCCTCCGCCGTCCTCACCGCCCCTCAGACCGACCCTTCACACCGCGCCCTCATCGTCGACCTCGCGCCTCCCGCTGCCGCCAACGGCAAATGGACCGTCTCCTGGGCCTCCAGCCTCACCCCCGACTTCGCCGTCACGGCCTCTCAGCTCTCCCTCCAGCAACACGGTAGCGAAGGCGGCGGCGGCGGCGGCGGCGGCAGTAATAACGAAGGCAACGAAGCCGAAGCCGCCTCAACATCCGTCATGCTCCGCGTCGAAGGCGTAGAGCGCGAAGCCGTCGCCGACACAAAGCCCAACAGCCTCCCCAACTCGAGCAGCGGCATCGTCGGCCGCGAAGACGTGGATCATCTCACGGAGGAGTTCAAGCGCCGCATGGGCGTGCTCAGGAAAGTCGTCGACGAAGGCGAGAGGCGGAGAGAGACGCTGAATGAGGAGACGCCCCCTGATGGCGGAGGGGAAGATCATACAGCAGCTGCAGTTTTGGAGGATGATACCAGTGGGAAGAGAGAGCCGGAAAGACAGGACGAATAAAGACCGCCAAAGGGGAGATCTATCTATCTTCTTTTTCTCTACCTAAACCCTGGTTATTCTCTATTTGATACTACCTTCCTAGCTATGTATGTCATCTCTACCCACACAAGACCCCTTGGCAAAACGACAGCACCAACCACTACCACCAAAGATCGACGACAATGAATGTCACCCAACTTTCAAACTCAGCCCTCCTTCACCACGCCAGAACACGCAAGGCACTTTGGACAGCATTGTTTGGCGCACGGTCACTTGCATCAAAGGCTTAGACTTGCTCTTTTCTTCTTCTTCTATTTAATTCGCAATCTTCTTTCTCTTCTATTTTACTTCTCGACTTTTAAGCCACTGCACGACTGAATGATATATATTCTCCACTCCTTGGATCCCTTAGTAAACTGACTACAAGATTAAATAATACTACCTTCTATTTCACTACTCACGCATCGTGTGCCTTAATCGAATATGTATCAAGTTACAAGAGATGAGCAAGAATGAGAATATTTTGATTAAAATTTGATTAAAAAGAAACTTTCTGCTGAGCGCCTCAAATGCTAAAACTCCAAAGATATTCTTCCCAAAAACAGCAATCCAACAAGCGTTGACGAAAAAACTATCGCAAAGGCGTCTAAACACAATCAATCAATCCAACCAGCCATCTCCCGTGCTTCGAGGACATAAGAAAATTCAAGGCTCATTCCCGTTCAACAGCCATCGGAATGCCGTAGCCCTTGTGTGATGCCTGAATCCAAAGGCGTAAACAAAAGAAATATAGGCACAAGTCCTTGCCACATGTCGATAGCTACTTTTATACAATGTCTTCAATGAAAATGGAGTCAAAACGTGTGCACGCGTCCCTTTTATACCTCTTCCTTCTTTCCCTCTTTTCCTTCTCTCGGTTTCGCCTCAATCTCTCATCATATGCAGCCACTACTGTGGTGCAACCGGTAAGTGAAGTCTTCCTTTTGCTATTCGGCCAAACTGAAGGGCAATCGCATCTTCCACAGGCATACGAGCCACGAGACGAGCAGCCGGCACAGCAAATTCCTCGAGCAGAGATCGCTTCTTGCTGCTTGTTTTTCGGTTGACCAAGATGTAGACGACAACGATGATAACGACGATGACGATAATGGCAACTGTACAGATTAGCCTGAAATCCAATAATCATGGTAAAGTAAACATTTAACTTACCAACAATACCGAGGCAAATCCACTTCTTCTTCCTGGTGGACTTGGCAGTTGTGACGGCCACTGCAATCTCTTCATTGCCCTTGTCGAGGTTATCGACAATCTCCTCACCCTTCTGCTCAATTTGTACAATAGTTTCATCTTGCTGAACGACTAGGGTATCAAGATCCTGCATAAGCTGGAACAGCTCTGTCATCTGCTGCTCGATCTTGAGCAGCTCCTTGTGGCGGTCTTGAACAGCGCTCAGTGCCGCACGAGCACGGCCCTGTCGGTCACTTTGCATCAGAGCCTGGCTGAAGATTTGACCGTTGCCGGTGTCGTCAACCGCGGCTTGGACCTCCTCATCTGAAGCATCGGGGCGAACAATGCGGTACTGACGGCCCATCTGCTGCTTAACGGCGGCCTGGAACTCGGACTCGACAGTCTGGTATTTGGTAATGACTGCCTTGACCTCTCGATCGACTCGGTCCACATGGCCACTGTTCATAGCATTCCGGCCTTCGGGCTTGGACTTGACAGTACGCACACGCTCAGCAAGAGAGCGATAGATGGCCATTGTCTCGGTTGTCAGGGCATCCAATTGGCGATTGGACTGGCTGGACGAGGAGCTGTCGACATCGCTGAGAACTCGGGATTGGAGCACTTTGATCTGTTCCAGGTTGCTCTCGACTTCACGAACGCTGTTGCTGATGTCACGGCATTCGTTACGGATCGCGTTGGGGTCCTCGCGGGCCATAGAGCCAGCGTTTTGCGTCAGAGGAGCCATCTCGACTGCTGCGCCTGTAAGTGTACGGTTAACCTCCGCATTTTGGGTAGTGCCTTGCGTACTATCAGCCATACCTCCAGCCTGGGCGTAACCACGGCCACCAGCGCCATAGGGGGTAGTGTTATAGCTTGGAGGGGGGTTGTCATAGCCGCCCTGCTCATAACCACCGCCGGCATAGTTATCATCCCGTTGGTCGTACGGGTTTTGCTTGCCACCGCCGCCGTATCTAATGAGAGACCGGTTGTCAGTGACTGGAATGTGAATTTGAGGGGCAATGGATGCAAGCCCGGGTCGGATAATTTTGATCTACTAACCCGTACTGTTGTGACATTGTTAGCGAGCTATTCGAAGAATCATAGAATGAAATGTAAATGCATAGGTGTGTATAGGTATACGGAAAGGGAAATATGAGAAAGAGAAGATTGGGTAAACAACAGAGCGAACGCAGATGCTTTTCTTGTCTGCTGGGACGCTCGTGTTGAAACAGCAGCCGTAGGAGAGTCGGGGTGAAACACTCACACTCATGGTGGATTCGGCTAGGAGAAATCCAGGGATATCAGAGGTCGTCGAAACGCTGTAAGCACCAAAGCTTGACTGGCAATGGACTGTTTTCTTTTCTTTCAAGAGGACACAAAAAAGGGATCAAAGCACAAGCAAAAAAAGCAATGGCCTCACTGTCTTCGAGAGCCAAGCCAAAAATTGTGTAAATGGTAGAAACAAGTTTGCTGCTCAAGGTTGGAAGAGAGTAAAATGGCCCAGGAGCAAGAGAGGCCCAAGCCCCGGTTTCCAGACAAGGGTTATAGAGGAAAGCGAGAAGGGGGCAGCTGCACGTTAGCGGGGCCTCGACCAGGGGAGGAGCGGCCCTACGAGACTTGGCTTCTGGTGGCGGTACAGGTACGTCCAGGCTCGTAGCGTTGTACTAAGCCGCAGCGGCATACGCAGTGTGTATACAAGTGTGATAGCTGAAAGGGGGGCACAAAGTGGTTGCAAATTAGCGAGAGACAGGTACCGGTACAAGTGTCTGCACCGTGGCGCCTGGTTTAATCAAAGTCAAAGCACTGCAATAATAACCATCACGAGCGTAATCTTGCAGAGGCCGCTAAATAAGGAGATCGTCGGCCAGACGAAATCAAAGGAAGAGCGCAAATTTGGCCATTTAATTGTCCAATGACCAGGAGCACTTCGTATAAGTACTTATCACCTAGTGGGTGCTCGATGATCCATAAGTGTGCTCGTGAATCCCAAACAAAGGGCCGGCGAAGAGGGCCTCATCAATCCCGGGGCAAGGCTTTTTTCTTTTTCTTTCTTTTCCGCTGTGTCAGATGGTCTCGACAACCAAAGACCCTGATTGGATCCGCGTCTGCAGCACGGCACCAGACTAGTGAAATAGAGGCCGGTGGCGCACGTTGATTTGCCCTGGTTGAATGGCTCGGGTGTGGCATCGGGGGCCCCTGCTAGGATTTTGACGAGTCGCAGAGATTGCACTACGGGGTATCAGTTGTAGCGCCTAGGAACGGGACCAACAGCTCCGTAACACCACTCTATTTTCTCTGTTTTAATGGCGGCGCTTGTTTTGAGCTGGTTGGCTGGGTTGGAGACCGACTGTGAGTGAACGGCGATCAAACAAATCAATCGCCTCCTACAGGAGCTAAGCAGAGAACCATGGATTCGAATTCCGTCTTGGAGGGGTCGAGACGAGGAGCTGACTGGAGCTGACGATGGCGCCGCAGCCCATCATGCGCCACGACACACGTAGCAGTACTTCGTAATTGGCGTCTCGTCTGCGGTCAGCATTCGTACAGGCGTCTAAAAAAAGAATTGCCTAATACTAGCCGGTTGGGCGACAATCCTGAACACTGCCTCCATCAAGCTTCAGTAGCCCAACGACGGATCTGGATAAACATCGACATATGCATGATCCTTCAGAATGGACCGGAAATGCAAAGCGATATCTCCAAGGAGAAAAGAATTCTTGTTCAGATGGTATAAATTGCTACTATGAGCTACCCCAACATTTGAACCAGCATGAACCAACATGCGTAATGCAGAGGAAGCGGGCTGGCAGGATCAATAGCGTACAAAAGGCATCGAATCCCAGCACCTTTAGCTTGACCTCATAGCGTTGACAAAGCAGCTTCAAAAATGGAAATCTATAATTATAACCTTAGATAATATTATCGTCTTTGTACGGTAATTCATACTGCGCTGTAAACCCAAATCCATAATCGCTGATTCCACCTCTTACGAATTCCGTCCTCTCACAAAACTGCATAGGCAGAAACATAGCTAACACTCGAGTCATTTGGCAACACAACTTCACTGCTACGGTTATACTTCACAACTCTGAAGCGACTCTTTTTCTCATCGTTGAGCTCCTCGGCATAGAGCTCAAGGGCAGCCATGGCAATTCCAATTGGGTGCCTCCCGCACACTGTGTTTCCCGTGCGTCTAAGGTTATCGACAAAGGTGTCATGACTGCCGCTCTTGACGGCATCCATGGCCGCTTCGTCGACCAGCTGAATCGTTTCATAAATGGGTGGTCCCGATGGTTTTGGGCTATAATCATGTAGATTTCTCAGTCTCCCGATGTCTCCATCAACGGTGTAGACGGTATAGTCAAATTGTGATCCCCAGTGGCAAAAGTCCGAGCTAATGATGAAAGCATTTTCTTCATCTTTAAGATAAGATAGGAGCAGTCGGCCAGTATTCTTCTCGTCCGCTCGGTTAGTACTTCCGACAATAATGGGGACCACTTCGGGAAAATCTTCTGGTGATTTGAAGGTCTGTTCACATCGTTTGTAGAGTAATGGCAAATGCATTTCTAGAGAATGCTCCGCGATATCATTCTCGACAGGCATGTCAGTCATCTCCCCGGCCTCTTTGAGTCGTTCGATGATATCTCTATCCACTGTAAAATCACCAAATGGCGTGGCATATTTGGAAAATGTCGTGACTTTGCAGCCCAGAAATCCGAGCGTGTGAGATGGCCCAAGGATGAATACTTTCTTTGCTTTGCTGAGATCGAGGCAGCTGTAAGCCCATCCGGCATTTGGTCCTGAATATTTATATCCTGCGTGTCTTTGCATGTCTATCAGTGAGAAGTCGGATTCGGAGTCTGCTCAAGGTCACCCACGGCGCAATGATTATTCGAGCCCCTAGTATAGGCAGTGAAGAGCCATCGACAGTCTCAGAAACTTTAGAGAAAAAGTCGCTGATTTGTGCCGCCAAGTTCTTTGGTTTGTCGGTATACCACGAGCCTGCTTTTGAAGCTGGTCTTGTATCCGTGTCCGTGTCCATTTTCTTAACTTTCGGAGATTATCTATACTTTCAATACGTTGTGATCAATAACAAATTCGCTGGTCCTCTGAGCTTACAGAATGCAGCTGATGATCCCCGCCTTTGCGATGCGGGGTCGTAGCAATAGTGGGCTGGGTCCATTGAACGCAAGAGCTGTCTAGCCTACCATTCTTACAACTTGGAGGTAAAACTTAAAAAACATGTGAACTCCTTGCATATCGCTGCTTGGCACTTGCCTCACAAACAAGCTAAATTACTTTTACTACGGAAGCACAGAAATCATTCTCATTTCCAAACTCGAGTTACCCCTCCCTGATCCAGTGCTTGATTAGCTACGCCCTTCCAGTCTCCTCTAATATCAGCTGTTTTGTTTTATACAAGTATACTTATACAACCAGGCTTATAGGTTAGTAGGTAGGGTAGCTAAGGAAAATTGTCTACCTACTTATCCTTTGTATGGGTACTATAGAGATGTGTTGCTTAGCGGAGATACCCATCTCTTTATATCAATTAAAATCTTTTATATTATATGTAGACCTTACTTAGACTACTAATCTGGTAATACACTACCTAGAAACTCCTTCAGCATTCTACCCAAGCACCAGGCATTGTCGCCTCCTGATTTTCGAGTGATCTCCAAAATTGGCACGCCATAAATTCAAATTCTGGAGCCCATTCCAATTTCCAGTCGCCAGGGTTCGGTCCGATCTGTAGATCTATTATTCGAAATGGCAGCCAATACTGTTCACCGCGCATGTTGGTGTCGCTCATACGATGCACCTTTGGTAGGGGTTCTCCTTTCCTCATGGGATGGCGCAGCATCGTTCTTGAATCTTCAATTGCGTCGACATCAAAAGCACCTTTTGTGTTGTTTTCGGGGTCACGAAGAATAAGTACCTCTCGCTTCCCATATTCCAGTAAATCGACCCCGGCAGACGCCAACAGAGCTAGCCATTTATGAAGGCAATTATTGAAGAGCGCATCCCAGTGATTGAAAGATACATCAGGGCAGAGATAGCAAAGTGCTCCCCCAATAACGGACGTAAGTGGAGTGCCCCTCCAAGCTGTCACTTCATACACATCCCATGGCACGACCGTCTCCACGCAGGTGAGATCGTCAAGAGTAGCGACACGAGCTATCTTAGCCACAAGCTGTCCCCAGTCGTCATCATATATACGCATCCATACGTATGGTTTCTGGCAGGTCATCAGTTTCTCCGGATACCGACATCCAAGTGCCAAAGCCGCAGAGTGTACCAGAGAGACCTTCTCACGGCTTGATTGATCAACGATATCTTGAGTGATGGCTCTGTCTTCTGAGAGAAGGCTTTCCAGAGTTCTACAGTCTATGACATTAAATGCCCCAAGTCGGACAGCTTCAAGTCGATCTCTCAATGAACGCAAATAGTATTTGGGCATGAACAGATTTCGGAAATTATATACCATTTTGTCGTCAGGTGCGAACTCCCTTATAAAATCTAGGAGCCTTTCTGCGGGCAGGGAGTCGGGCTCTTGGAGATATGAAGCAAATAATTCGGCTATCTTTTGTAGATTCCTCTCAGGAGGGGCAGTCTTTATGGACAGTATGCGGTCTGCTATAGACTCAATTGGTGATGAACTGTCTCAGTGTCAGTTGTATACCGTAGAGAAAGCAGAGAAGGGAAGAAACTGACGATTTTCCCGCGCTATGGTCCAGTAATGACTGAAGTCCCAGGTTCAGTAATAGCTGGCATATTTCGTACTGTTGACTTGATGCTGCGTACTACGAAGAATTAGTATCTGATCATTTGATGAGAAATAGACCATACGCACATATAATAGTGACCTTCCGTCGACGTTACGGTCAAATGGCGATGCGTCTCTGCTACTAAACATTTGCCGAACGCCAATCAGATCCCCACATTTGATCTTTCTGATTATTTCTGAATCGTCTGGGATTATGTTATATATACGGTAGCTATATGTCCAGCCTGCAATGGCCGGCGCAGATATGAATTCATATACTGATGTCGATAGCCAACTCGGCAACTGCAGCTGTGCTTGCCATGCGCCAGTCGTATTGGTATAAGCTAAGGCGAACCGCGCATATCTTGATAGAGTAAATGTCATCAAGTTTGTCGTCTTTCTGGATCTCTCGGTCGTTCTCTTGTTTCTACTGAGGAATTCATCCGCGGCGGTCTGAATCTGAGGCATTTTCTGTTGTAGATGTTGTGGGAGAGTTGGTCCGACATGCGCATGACATTGCGGCTGGGCCCGTACTGCGGAAGTTTGAGAGCTAAGTTTCCGAAGCATTGCCCTAGTGCTTGAACGTTAGGAAATCATGTTCTAAACTAGATGGATAGTCATATAAAGCTTTCAACTCACATCTGGTACGCTTGTATTGCCAACTGTAAGAAATTCATGCATCGGGACAGACTCAGTTCAAGCCTCTCCAAAACAGATTTATTGAGCATAATCTTAACAGCAGCATATTTGCGCTTCACACTCTTCTTTGCTTGTAGTTGCGTTCTCATATCGGCTACTAGTATTCCCAAAGAATCGTGTGCCTTCTTCGAAAGGTCAAGACAGTTTTTGAACGGTGCGGAAGTATCATCATGATTGAAGTGGTCTTCAATCTCTGAGAAGATTGGTTCAAGAGCCTTCAGGTGCTCTACGAGTCCCGAAATCCCGTCTGGGACGCCTCGAAATTCCTGCCATAGCTGATGAGTCTGGTAAATGAGGGTTGCCACACGTGGCACGGTTTTTATCACATCGAGATTGGTGCTGATCATGTCTCTGCTCTAGCTGGTCAATGCAGACAAAGACAGCGTGGGACGTGCATGGAAGGAATGGAATAACCGCAGAGGGAAAAGGACTACAATCAAAGAAAAAGAATTCATAGTAAATAACCGCTTCGAAAGAGGGCTTGCAGTCCTCAGGAATCATCCCTGACAGCAAGAGAGGGCACTGCCTCTTCCCATCGAGAGGCAGCAGCACATCGTACTCCGTACAAGCAAAAAGCTGTGGTGCCAGCGGCCTCTTACATGGGGGCTGGAAAAGAGGCGGGCGGCAGGCAGAAACGATCAAATAGCATTGGCTAATCCGAAATACTGCGTAGACTTTTATGCTGTTGGGTCTCTTCCTTTGGTTATATATGGATGTTATATGGAGTACAGAAGCAAAATGGGCGGCTCGGAGCATATCCTATTCGTTCTCTTCGCTGACAGGGGGGTTGGGCGGCAAGAATGGGCCGACATGGATATATTTCAGAACTGGCATCTAACAGCACTGTTTCATCGGACGAGGCTGTGTATGCAGCGAACTTCTTTTTACATATTATAACGAGGTACTGCTGGTTCATTTTACCGTTTGTGACCGGATTTGCAAGCAAAGGCAGCCTCGTTTGAAATTTTCAAAAAGCACGCTCCCACCAGCGTTGCCGCTTGAAACCGGTAGAATGTTGCTCTACGTGGCATGTCTCATATAAGTGATGTTTCACAATCATCCGATTCTCCACGGGCACAAGAAAGTATCCGGAGAATAGTTTTGTATGCTTTGGATTAGCTATTTGAGTGACCATACCGTAAATCATACCACTGAATTGCAACATTTGTTATAACGGTGGAGGCTAGAACAGTATATTACTTGCTCGTTCGCCTATTAACTCGTATCTAAGACCAATCCAAGTGCCCATGTTGTTTGACGTAAGCAACATGCGTTAAACAGGCTTTAGGATCCGTGAATTGATTTGCCTTATCCTTATGACATTACTCTGCCTGCTTCGGGAACGTGCATCGAGATGAGGGGATCATGGACGCTAGGACAATGCTGTACGACTGTGCATGACGTGCTTCGAGTATGAAGGATGCAGGATGCTGCGCGGCTACTGTACCACGGCTACCCTGTGATACCATCCCATACGCCGTCTTAGTCGTAGTGCCATCCGTGCACTAGTATTACGTTTGCAATGAGAAACTCGGATGTACATGTGCATATTCATCCAGCCTATAGAGGTACGTAAGTGAAATACAGAGCT
The DNA here is from genome assembly GCA_030278935.1 of Trichoderma polysporum. Taxonomy (NCBI): domain Eukaryota; kingdom Fungi; phylum Ascomycota; class Sordariomycetes; order Hypocreales; family Hypocreaceae; genus Trichoderma; species Trichoderma polysporum. The sequence goes on along the minus strand of JARFTM010000193.1, from coordinate 46,339 downwards.
ACAAGTATTAAGTAATATTTCGTTCTCGCTGGCAAAATCAATCCAGATAGTGCAATAACCATTTTCAATGCCGTGCACCATACAGTAGTAGTATCCAGATAGCTATAAGTGGTACTATAGTTAGAAATAGTACAAGTAACTGCATGCAATAAACAGGCATGTCTTGCAGGAGAGCGGCACTCAATCCAGCTCAACTTCCGCCTATTTGAGCAGCCAAGCAGCCCATTGGTGTCTTGGCGGCCTATTGACGTAGCATTTTGCCACTTAACTAAAGCGATGATGTCGTCTTTGTGGGCGAGACAGAGCCGAGCGGACGGTCCTTAGCAGAGGATTGGCCACTAAAAAGCGTGAGAAGCATCTACCGAGCTGTCAGAGTGGGTGCTGCCATCTGCAAGGTAATAAAATGAGATCTCAGCATGCGCGAGAAGGTAGTATCTAGCTTGCTGGGTAGTTGTCTAGGGTGTGGTATCAAGATGCGACAACTCGTGTAATGACCTGAGAGGAATTAGGTTTCGTTAAGCAAAGGTAGTTGAGCTCGTCTAAACATCAAGCTTTCAATGTAATACTACCTTAGACCACTAGGTACTAGTAGTATACGCCTTAATTGTTACTTCCTTCGACAACATATTAACTCGGCCGGCAACTCGGTAACATCACAAGCCTAGGCAGTCATCTCCCTTTCAGGAACAGGATTCGGGCGGTGGCGCCACTCTTACGGCTTAGACAGTATTCCAAGGTAATTTGCGACCGAGCGGATGTACTGTGCTCCAACCTAATGCAACGCTTCGTACTTACGAGTAACCTTGTTGAGCCGCTACTATTTAATAGGGCACAGCCAGTAATGGTGCTGCAATCCTTTGCCTCCTTCATATCAGTCATCAACCACAAACCAAGTGGCGATGCTGCCGTCTTTCTTTCATTATTAACCAGCGGCGCATGTCCATATCCACGTGCTCATTCAAGAGTCAGTTAAGCCCTAATAGACCTGCACGGGCCTTTATCGTTGCAATATCGATATCTTATTGTCGAGGCGTCGAGATAAACTCTGCCAACTCCACTGCTTACTTGTACAAGATCGCTCCGTATTATAGCGGCTTTCAACGCAATTACAGTGGTCTGACACTATTATTACGACCCCACCTGCGACCAACAACCTTTACACTCCAACTTCGCATCATCAACTGAAATTACACACGATCCTACGACTTTCGCAAATTTTCTCTCTCCACATCAGCTTCTCTTTTGCAGCATATCTATCTCTTCTCTTCGATCTTCTGCCTCGACCATCTTGATCCGCCTCCTTTTGCCTTCACTCGACCAGGCGCGCCAGCTCTGGCGCCGCATTCCTATTCACCATGCCAAACGCCTCTAGGATGGCGTGGTCCAAGAGCACCCGCATCAAAGTCATGATCGCCATCGACACGGCTTTCTTCCTCCTCGAGTTGATATGCGGATTCCTGGCGCATTCGTTGGCGCTGACGGCCGACGCTTTCCACATGGTGTGTTACGCGATTCTTTGCCCCTTCATTCAGATCCGACGACGTCGTTACCAAGGGAGAAATCGCGGCATGCTGACTGCTTACAGTTGAATGATATTATCTCTCTGGCCATCGGCCTGTGGGCGGTGATTGCGTCGCAAAAGGCCACGACGGACGAGTTTACTTTTGGCGTAAGTTGACCTTTCTATGCAAACCAAATAAGAATACATGCAGCTGACACCCCTTGCCTACAGTGGGTACGAGCCGAGATCCTGGGTGCTTTCTTCAACGCAGTCTTCTTAATCGCGCTTTGCGTCTCCATCATTCTCGAAGCCTTGACTCGCTTCGTCGAGCCGCCCGAAATCACCCAACCAAAGCTCATTCTGATTGTTGGCTGTGCCGGCCTATTCTCCAACTTGCTGGGCTTTGTAGTCTTAGGAGGCCATGGACATGATCACGGACATGACCATGATCACGATCACGAACATGAACACGACCACGAACACGAACATGACCACGAACATGACCATTCCCACGACCATGCCCATTCTCACGGCGACGGCTGTGATGTCGAACAGGGACAACATGCCGGCGGAGATTTCGCTGACGAGGATGGAGCCGTTGGTGACATTCTCCCAGAGGTGATTGTCAGAAGAGCCGCCATGGCAGGTCGCCGAGCTAGTACCGAGAGCCCCGAGACTGCTAGGCGCATTCACTTCGGTGACGAGTCTACAAACCGGGATGAATCCAATACTCGAGCAAGTCGGATATCTGCCCAGTCTAGGGGCCGAGAACATCAGCGCCGACCCAGCAGAGGTCACTCTCGCTTCACTAGCATTGAGGACATGAGTATTCACCCCGCCAGCTTTCGGCAGGAAATTCTCGCTGCTAGTAGAGCTGCATCGTCTAATATCCGTGCCGACACTGGTGATGAGTCTCCCTTTGCAGACTCGGAAACTGAGGGCAATGAGGAGTCGCCACTTCTCCAGGACGCAAAGGCATCTCAACTTTCTTATTCCTCCAGCTCGGCTCCCAGGAAACAGAGACCTCGACGGGATTCTAGCGTGCACGATGGCCACAACCATACCCTACCGAGAGAGGCTGGTGCCAAAGTCAGTGGCCACAATCACGCTGATATGGGTATGCATGCCATGATGCTCCATGTGATAGGTGATGCGCTGGGAAATGTCGGTGTTATAATAACGGCGCTCGTTATTTGGCTCACGAACTGGCCCGGCAAACTCTATGCTGATCCGGCTGTCTCGCTCGTCATTACAGCCATCATTCTCAAGACATCGATTCCTCTGACTCTTGCTACTTCTCGTGTCTTGCTTCAGGCCACTCCTGAGAACATCCGCATTCCGGAAATTCGCCAGGATATTGAAAGGCTTCCTGGCGTCGTCAGCTGCCATCACATTCACGTCTGGCAGCTTTCCGATACCAAGATAATCGCTAGCATGCATCTCCAAGTATCTTTCCCGATCAACACCCACAGTGGAGAGAAATACATGCAGCTGGCCAAGCGCGCCAGGAAATGTCTGCATGGTTACGGCATACACAGTGCTACTATCCAGCCCGAGTTTTGTCTTGATATTAAGCATCAGCACGACGGCGATGTGGCGGCACTCTCACTCGATGGAGCATCCGATGAACAGATTCGCCCATGCCTCCTTGAATGTGTAGATGACTGCCAAGCAGAGGGGTGCTGTATGGTTGATACTTCCTCAGCAGGCTCAACTCGACGAGCTAGCGAATCGTCACACAGCGAGGGCTCTCATCACCAGCATTAAGCACGAATGATACTTCCAGCTTGTTCACGCGGGATGCCTGGGTTGGATAATTCATAGACGTGGCCAATGGCGAGCTAACTACACAATTTTATTAGCACTTTTCAGACTTTTCAGTATGAGGCATGTGCCTGCTCTAACTGAGCTCACTTCTTCTATTCACCATTATTTTTTAATAGCTACCAAATGGCTTCACGGTTCAACGGAGGGGCTGGCGTTATTGGGACTTGGGCGATGAAAAGAACCCAAAAGCTGACTAGAATTCCTATTTTTCTTTTATACGCATGTATTAATTTTTTTTTTTTCCCTCCTTCCCCATTCGTGGGAAGAAGTCAAGTACCTATTTAGAGCGTGGTACAGCGTCATGTGGATACGGCAAAGCGAACAAAGGAGGATTATGAATCGCTTCTCTGTGGAAGAGTTGGTTGATTTGTCTGGAGGGTCATTTCAGGGAAGGGAGTGAACATGACAAAAAGCGGTGCGCTCGATGAGTGCTGTATTACATTACATCAGCGGCGTTAGATGATAATACAAAGAAAAAATATTGTAAGATCGATGATTTTCATTTCGTGAATTAGTTACGTGAGCATGCAGTTGGGATGTGGTATATGATGGTAGCATATGAATTATTTGGAACGCCTCAAGGATTCATGATATCTTGGCCGTCCGATGGGAGTCGCCTCTACGAAGGACGGAAGTATCTGTTGGAAATTGAAATAATTGAGCAGGCATCTCACAATGCCTCTAGATGTTTTGACGACTTGCTACATTTTATATGCCTCCCGAATACCATTCACAGCGTCGGCTTATCAACACAGTCCACCCCGACTACCATATGAACCCTGTTCTTGCTCTATGTGTATCTCCTAGATTCCATCTTACAAATAGATATACAAAGGGAAAACAATCTACGGCTCTACCGGTAGCTGTACGTCCATCTACTACTCCATACTCCATAGTGCCAGGATACACATCTTCTACTTTTCTATAATTAGATGCGTACCCTGGGCTTTTTTCGGCTGTATAAACGAGAGCAGCAGCAGCTTTAATCCCGGGCTCTCGTTTGTTTTAACACGAAGCAGAGCGTTGAACCTGAGACGGGGTGAATTATACTAACTAGGCTCATCGAGCGGCCGCAGTTGTATAACATCTTAAAATAGAAGAGTTTTATTTACATGGACAACACATAGCTGGTCTCCATACACAAAATCTAAAGATACATAATGGTACTCCGTAGATTCACAAGCAACCATGGATGGCATCGGACTAACATGTCTAGGCTTAAGGGAGTGGGCGATTCATGTCCATTCTAGCGGTGTCGACGGTATCTACGGCGTTGGACTATACAAGGGGGACTCTTGGAAATCTAATATTCACCCCCTTTATGAACGATGAGGTGATCAAGAGAGAGCCAAACAAACACTCCCCCCTCATGTGAACATGCAACATGCAAAAGACAGCTCATATTCCTCCACACGGAGATATACAGGTACACGTAGCTAGTAATAGTATGACCGGCTCCTCACCGACGCAGTGGCGAGAGAAGTGACTCGGAGATGAGAGAGCGTCAGTGTCAGCAGTCAGAAAAAAAGGCAATCAGGGACCTGATGATCCATGGGGCAACTGGCGAGGCTGGGCCGGTTACTCCGCCTTCATGTCCCATTAACCCCCCGAAACCCACGGGAGAGGACCACGATGCCACGAGCTGGGAGAGAGCGGGAGAGGGCCTTACAAACACTCCGTGCGCAGCTCGTGGCCTCGTTTGGCTGGACCAGGACCCCTAGGGATACGTACGAGTATCCAGTCCGCAATGGGGGAGATCCAACGTGGCCGCGATTGTTTGGTACAGCTATAACGGCGATATGGAGCACTGCTCCGTCCTCCGTGCTCCCTAGTAACTAGTACGAGTGATATTAGTAACAGCACGAGTAATACAGCAGCGTTATGAAAGCAGACAAGCCATATCTATTGGAGCAGATGCATATCAACGCAGCCCTAGGAGCTCAGGGAGCCAGGGCGTGTGAGGTTGCACGTGTCATCCCACGAGACAGGAATAAAGATCCTGGGCGCCAGCCTGCCGGGCAAAGCGAGATTGGCTTCTGGATCAGCGGGATTCTGGACGAGTCAAAGTTACAAAGGGATTCTCATTTATCAGGTGTACAGAGATAGGGCCTCCTCGACGACGTTGGCTCAGGTTCTCCGTGCAGGTCGTAAGATTTCCTTTTCAGGCGGAAAAGCCCCCCCGTGCTTTTACTTGACTGGGGTTGAGATGAGGTGCTACGGTATGGTGTCTCCTGGGGGGCGAATGCTGGGGGTTTCCCTGTAGTACTCTCATTGATTAGGAGTTTTGAGGGATCAACGAACAGCAATGCAGTGTGGAAGCGGTTGGAAGATAAATCACGAGATATAAAAGCAATTATTCAAAGTTATGCTTGTGCTCAGCCAGTGCCATTTGTGGTGGACTCTCCCTTTAGCATGTATCACGGTGGTTAATCGTAGCCGGGGTCCCCAAGGTAGCTGGTGCCACGACAACTCGTAACAGTGCTAGTGCTGCCATGGGTCACGGCGTTATGCATTGAAGCTACCAGCACACACACTTTTGCAGTACTTGGCGTGACCGAGCGGTATTCTAGATGGCCGAAGACGCAGCTTCCAATCCATCCATCAGTTCCGTACCGTCCGCTATCGAGATTTCGACGGCAAGGGGCAATTCAGGAGAGGGTTACGGAGAAACGGGGCGTCTCGTGTCGTCAATCGCATTCGGGGCAGCTGCTCAAAGCGGGAACAGGCGAGCTGGGAGACGAGCTCTTTGATTGCACAGCAATTTGATACGCCCGTCCCAGCTCCCTGCTTATTAGCCGCAGATGCGGGCAGAAGCGAAGGGGGCGCCATACTTGTACCAATATGCGGGTGGGACGCAGCTGGTAACGTAGCTCGTAAAAACACGGAGTAATCGGGAGCAGTCGTCGCATCCAATGCCGTAGGCGTGATTGCAATATGCTGTAAGTCGATAAGGAGGAGGCTTGGAGCCAATAGTGGCCAAGGCTATTAGCATTTGTATCTGTACGCTGTACTCCCTAACAGAACAGAGCATGGGAGAATTGCTCGGTCCAAAAGATAGGAGGCCAAAAAGGCTGCATTCTGCAGCTCCGCAGTAGCACTTCGTGCTCCGTATTCGAAATGAAGCCGGATTGTGGAGAACAGAGTAGTAATTGGCCGGGGTAGTATGTCATAATACCAAAATAGGAAACACACGTTGTTACTGTACGGAGAACATGCCCTCTCGCTTGATGAGCTTAACGTACGGAGTATAATCGCAAAATTCAGGTGGTTTGCACAGTGTTTAGCTGTTGGCAGCCTTCGATCAAGCAACATTGGATACATAAATAAATAAATAAAAGGAGCACGGGCACGAGCATTTGTTCATATCAGACACACAAAGATCCCTTGTTGGTTAGCCACAGCGTGTCCTGCCACGGTGCAAAGCCGTGGTCGGACGGATAGCTTTGAATTCTACTCTGGCAGAGAATCTGCGGCTGGCCGACATCAACAAGGCCACACTAGTAACCCCTTGGATCTGACGGCAAAATTGCGCCAGACCTAGAGACACTTGTGTGGAGAGAGTGCTCCGAGCGGGCGACTCTCGCAATCTGCTTCCTCAGATCGGATCTGGGATCGCACCGAGGGGGGTCAGCTTTGTCAAGGCAAACAGGATTATGTCACAGCCGATTTGGGAAGCTCGAGAAAAGTCGGTATAGAAGATGAGGGATGCTGCATTTTGTGGTGCCGCCCAGACTTTGGAGTATTCCCAACGTCACCAATGCAGCCGTCTTGTTCCGCCTCATTTTTGGCCCCCTCTGCACGCTTGTAAAAGAACATAATAGTCTGCTCCGCCGGAAAGGCTGATTGAGGGCGCGGTGCGGAATCATGTACTGCCGACAAAGTCGTACGTTTTGCTCGGTCTTGTTTCGAGACGATCCCCGCAGGCTTGACAGAGCTCAGCTGAAATCTAGCCTTATCCGACCGGTGGCGTCGTGGCTAATTTATGCTGCATCGTCAGCCAGGCCGTGGTAGGGCGAAATGTACCGATACGTTTCTCTCCGCTCCTGCTTAATCACTGATAAGAGCTCTCATAGGCTGGCACGCACCGCAGCTGACGCCGAGCCTTTCCGTCCTATCACTGGTAGAATATGGCATGGCCTCAGCTCAGGGAGACGACATTCCAGGGGGCATGGCCTCAGCGAGGCCCGGCTGAGCAATTGGCGCACCGAGCAGCGACATGATTGCTAGGCATTGCACCATCCTTTTATGCCATCATGCAGAGCTTCGGAGGGAGCATTGGCGAGAGCAGCTGGACGAAGCATAGGCTAGCAGCTCGGGGGTGGTATTCCAATGCCAAAAGCAACTTTTCCAAGGCCAGCAGGGCTCAAGTAACCGCCTATGCAACCATATCTGAGACGACGGCGTCGCGCAGGGCCGGAGAGCGTCTCTCGACAACGCAAATCGATGCGAATGGCACGATCAGAAGCACTGGAAATGCATTGACGCCTCCATCGCCGGTGTTTGTAAGGTCGAAGTTCTGCGAGCCCTTGATTTTTCACCGTAACTCTCATTTTTTCTGCACAGGCCTTGCCTGGACTCGGCAAGCTGCGGGTACCGCCTTCCTCGGTTGGCCACTTTCTAATAGTACGATACATACGGCAGGTACGGAGCACCACTCTAGACTCCGTAAAGCGTACAAGTACGAGGCAGTACTTGTAATACCACTATGTAGATGCAATACTTTACTTTCTGCTAATGCCACTACCTTACTAGCATGTACTCCGTAATATGTAGTGCTAATAACTCCATTCCGTGCTCGAATCTGCTCCCTCACATGCGTCAACGATTTTTTTTTTCTCGGCTCCTCCTTGCTCCATTCAGCATGTCTGGACCGAAACTCGGGCCACGATTTGCCAATTGGCGGAGCTAGACGGATTTTAGGATAGGGCCAATGGCTGCAAAAGTAGCTGACTTTGTACGATCGGGTGGAATGATGGTTCCGTACCAAGTACAGTACTTGCAGGTAGAACTTTAGCTTCATGGATATTGCAAAGTGGTTGGTGTATGCGAGCATAAAACACCAGAGCTTCAGTATCCAATCCCTTCAATGCTAAACTCATAGCATACAGCTGGGAGATGGTACTAACGGAGCCCTCTGGACTAAGAAGCAAGTGGATTTAGATGCTCCATTGGCGTCTTGTCGTTCGTTAGACGTCATTCCGGCCAACTAGCAGTAGCTCAGCTTCCACAGTCAATCTCGCCCCTCCGGTAGCGTCCAACAAAAGGCTTTCTCCAACAGCCACGCCTGTCGCCTAGCTGCTCAATTCCTACGCTCAATTGGAAGCAAAAGCGACATCGCCGAAACCCGAGTATACTTGGTAGTTACACATTGGATCCTCCGTAGCACTTGGATGCTTACAAAGTACAGCGTAACGCTGGGCTTGACGTGACAAGGAACAGGCTTCAGCATCTTAGACTGGACTTGGGAGCCAGGATTTGCTCTTCCCGAAGCCCCACGCACCTTTGGCGCTATGTGACTACGAAATCGGAATGTGCTGTTAGTATCCAATAGCTGCGGCTTATACCGTGGCCTTTTCGCGTTCATGTTCATCTTTCTGCCTCCGTTGGGGGCTTCATCCTTGCCTGTGGCAGCTGGCGTATGTATATCTTTGATATTGCTAAGGAACTACGAGTGTTGGTACATCTTCCTTTGCCCCGACTTTCCCACAAGTAACCACTAGTAATATCCGGAATATCCTAGCCTAGCTTGCGTATTACTACTATAAGTACAAATATGTGCTAGATTTTGAAATCTCACACAGTCGCCGACCACCATGGGCGTGTTGAGCCGTGGCCCGAGAGTGGGACTGTCAAAAAAAAAAATGAGAAAGGCTATTACGAGTACTCTGCGTCGTGTTAGGAAGTTATATCACTGCTGTAAATACGGTGTGACCATCACATATGGCTGCGTTCACCATATCGCCTGAATCCCGTGGCATTATTCACGCTGATCCAAGGTGTCATCCCTACACTTGCCTAGGCTACAGGAGCACGTCGCACTTGTACAAGTAATCAGCATCATCTGCAGCATGCTCAATTTGCGTTTCCGATGCAAGACCGGCGCTGAGCCCCACGCACTTGGAGACGTGATCCGAGATTCCAGTCCAATGGGGCCCCTGGCGTATCGCGCTTTTGCATACATGTTCCCAGCCAAGTGCTCCGTAGAGGGGCAGACGCGACGCAGTAGCACATGGCCGCGCCTCGAATTAGCCGTCAGCTAATTGGCAGACATGCAAAGGAAACAGGCAAGGAAAAGGGCTGGCGAGCTACGTGCATGTTACTTGTCAAGTGTGCCTGTATGTACGAGAATGCGTCAGCGAGGAACCCGCAACAAGCCGGGGCTCCATCCACGCACCGTGACCTCAGCCCGACGTACATACATTTATTAGAGGGGCGTTGCTGCGAACCACAGTAGAAATCTCCACGATTGGGAGAGAGAGAAAATTTGGTAAATTGAGGGGAGGTAATGGCGTTAGATGGCGGCTTCTTAGCTGATGCACGGAGTACATGCGGCATACTCACACGTGCTCTCTTCATGAGAGAGATTTTGGGGTGAATCAGAGCCAACCAGGAGAAGGAATCTTACTGCTACTCCAACCGCAGTACAGAGACATGCACGAAGCGAAGTGTACATGTAATACGGCGTCGATGGCTCACGACCGACGGAGTGCCGGCCACCGCCGGACTTTGGCGTGTGGCTGACGGTAGCCGGCGCTCCGGCTATTCGCTCGGGGTTGCACGCGCGCGACCATCCCGGAGACCGGAGGCGCTCTTTTTTGCTTTGCAGCTGGGGGTGACGAGTCTGGCGTCTGCTAGTTTCTTTGCCTTATCGCGTTGCTAGCCATTGTGAGAGCGTGTCGTGGCGGCGGCTATTGTCCTTTGGTATGGAGTAATGTGGCAGCAGCTAAGATATCTGCCGGGCTTTGTATGGGATTCCGGGCCTAATCGTCACCTACCCAGGTACCTTCATTATTACTACTGAAGTACGGAGTACATTGCATCCATATTATGGAGCATCTGCGTGCATACTGGTGCTACTAGCAGCTGGCACTGCTACAAGTACAAGTATGATATTGATGGTAATTCTAAGTACTTCGGACCTCCGTCAAGCTTACCGCCGAGTTTTTCTTGCCATTTTTGGCTACTACTACTACTACATGAGACTATCTTGTAGCCATTATATTAAGCGGCAGCCTATATTTTGTCGGCACCTTGCCTTATCATAGTACCCCAAATCCTGCTCAAAGTCTGTAGCCGAAAAAGACAAATCAATGGGCACTGCTTTAGGCACACGCCGAAGCAACACCAAACCACGCAGCGGTCAAGCCCACTCTGTACATGCAAGACGCTATTCATCCTAATTTTCAACGACCCTGTCCCGCCTTTATTGTAAGCTGCCGGTGGCGGTGAATGCTGCATATTGCTAGTACTACCTACTGTACTATTACTCTTAGTATGGAGTAGCAGATGACATATCAGACAGGGTAAAAGCTGTCACGATGCATTGGCATTCGTGGCACTATGGAAAAAAATTATATTGCCATTTCACCGCGGAAACCGCTCTTTTCGAATAGTGGAAAGGCAGCCTCCAATCGGCAAATGAAGTTTTTTTCTTCTTTATGTCCTCCACAGGATTACGGGTCAAGATGGATGCTTCGGGAAGGCCACTTTTTTTCCAACAAACTACTACTACCCACAAAGTGGCCGCTCCAATGACTAACCATTCATCATTATGCCACTTTCCTTATCTGCATGAAGACAATGCGTGACGAAGCGAACAGTGCAAAGGGTCCTGCATGTAACCGCAGGATTGCCTGATAGGCCTATGGAGGGTTCACAATTGAGCGCCATTGGAGCGTCCCCCAAAGGCAATTGAACGCCACGGTATCTTTTTCGTACCTATCTCCAACAGTACGTACTCTGATGCATCTCCTGCTGCAGCACGTTTCGGTATGTAAGAAATTACTCCAGGAGCGTGGATACGGAGACGCGTCTGCGACGTGCCCTTCTGCCCTCTTACCCTTTTTTTTCTGGCTCACTATTTTGACGTGCTGCACACACCTCAATTTTTTGGGGTCCGATCCAATGGAACTTGGGTTGGCGCGAAGTGCGGAGTAGATACATCGTGCCCGAACAGACTACCTTACATCTTTGGTGCTACAAGTCGCCATTGCGAGGTTAAAGTAGGGGACTTAGTAGTGTAAGGATGAATGTTTGACGCCCCCCTTCTGAGCATGCTACTGGTGCTTGTACTTTGTATGTACGGAGTAGCATAAAACAGGTTCCATATAATGACCCGGCAAAAGCGCTCGAAGCTCCGGAGTACGGGAAGCTTTAGGTAGTTGATACAAAGTCTTAGACCCGATGGGGCGGATAAAAGGTCTCCATGAGACTAGCCGCCCTGACACACCCACGGCGGACAGCAGGTTTTGCTTAGCTAGGCGTTCACTAGGTGCTTCAAAGAGTTTTTTTTTGCGTTGTTGAGGAGGAGTATAGATAAGAGAGAATTATAGGAAGGGAATGACATGAAAATGGGTTGCAACTTTAAATCGATAAACACACACCATACCCATCAAAGCTGTCTCTCTAAAAGAGAACATGTCGCTGCACAAAAAGAAACAGCGTATGTACAAAAGAGAGCTTCCCCACCGATTTTAAGGAAACGCCACAAGCAGCAAAAAAACGGAGCAAGGGTTCATGGTCTTATTTCCTCTTTGGGAGAGCTCTTCAGCCTCGTTTTCATCTGACCTTGCCAAATACGGAAGGCTTCTAGAAAGAGCACAATATTTCTCCACTATTTTTCTATTTTGGAGAAAAAAGGGCCCCCAATAAAACCCGAAATACATGCAAGTACAAAAAATTAATGCGGGCTTTAGTGCACGGCTTTGTGCTATGAATAGTGCTGGGCATTATAAGTTTTAATGCGTGTGTATAGCTTTCCGGGTGCAGTAGTGTGTACTTGTATGCTTCAAGTGAGCGCCCGTCACAAAAGTACATATTGAGAAGAAAAAAAGATTCCGCCAAGAAGGACCACATCAAGAAATTTTCTGATGCATGCATGACAAAGTATGCTCGGATTCTCTCCGCCAATCCGTCACCCAACGCTCAACCGAAGAAGAAAGAAAGAAAAAATTGATGGAAAATTTTCATTCTCTGGACAACCAGCCGCCGCAATACCCACCGCCTCTCGTCAATTCGACTGTGTTCATGATTTGCTGCAGGAGTAGCGCGGCTGGTGGTTCATTAGCTTTCCTCTCGTCGTTAGACACAATACGGAGTCAGTCACTACTGCTAGTTCCCTGCGATGCACGAGCCACGCTGCTGGGGCTTTCCACGTCGGCATAATAGCACCCTAGGCAAAATACTAGTACTGCTGCATACGAGTAGCAGATTCATCCACCACAGGCATCATTGCAAGGGCATCCATCATTGAAAGAAAGGAAAAAATCTGTTTCCCCCTCACTTTAAGAGTTTTAATATTCCACTTTGTAACGCTGGTCGGCCTCCCTACTTGCATTTTGCACGCACTGGATCTGCAGGAGGCTAAGCGAATATGCATGTGTAACAATTGGGTAAAGTGCTTGCATCCACTCAGCTCCCTTTTACACGTAGAGTACATCCATGCCACGCCGCTTTTTACAGTCACTCTGCTAAAGAAGAGGAGTAATTTATATTTGCCATATCATATGTTCGCTCTTAATAAGCACACCCATGGCTTTCGTCATTGATTATCATATATCCAGGATGCTCTCCTAGGAGATACCTTTTGGGTACTTCCAGTAATACTAAGGTACTCAATGCGTGATACAATGCTTCGTACCGTCACTAGCAAACACGCCAGAGGGCAAAAGATAACCGAAGCCAGTGGTCCAGACACATCTTAACATCCCCGGTCAGAGTTATAAAAAGAAAAGGAAGAAAACGAACGACAGCCTCTCCTTGCTTGTGAATTGTTTGATGTGCGAGAGCCTCTGATATTAATCGTGATTTCCTTTGAAACGCACAAGGTCTCGCGGAACCTGCGGCCATCCCTTTACAACTCAGCACAGCCTCGCTCTCTAATTGAGGGTCGCTAATTTGATGCTCAATCTCAAGGTTGAATCCAGGAACAGTCGATCAGTAACAGTACTTTGTATGTTTATGCAAAGTACGAAGTAAACGGCGAATAACCTGCTGTGGTTCTAGCCAGCGTCACGAGGCGGCACGTCAAAGCGAGGTACATGCATTGTACGAAGCAGCTCATCCAAATGTGGAGCCATCCCGCTGGCACGGAAAACCGGGCTCTTGGTGACTTTCTCTACAGTAGCAATGGAGGATTTTAGAAGCCATTGACCAGTGAGGAGTTTCTGTTGCCGTTCTTCCAATTGGAGCTGTGAAGCTTCTGCAGTCTAACACAACTACTGGACCTAGTAGTTGAAGCGTCGGATGAATTTCCCCACTCAAAGTATCGGCATGTCCATGTCTCCATGACGCTTGTAGGGTGTTTGCCTAGCAAAACGGCCCTCGCTCAGACGTTTCCTCGTGTAGTAATAGGTAGATGCACAAAAAAGACCAATTGCTCATAAAATATGAATTGGCCTCATAATCACATTGTTGAGACTTCTTTTGCCTTTAGGTAGGCGTTATCAACAAAGGGCTTCCTCTCCCTACGTTGAGTCACACGGTCGCCATTTAGGCGATATTGGAGAGTCGCACTTTACGAGAGCACATGCAAGTGGCCCGCCTCCGGCCAATCGAATGCGCCACTGAGGCTAGTTGAATCCTGAAGATCTTAGTGAACGGGGGAGATGTACACGAAACCAGAGAAGGAGGCGAATCTAGGTACTACCTAGCCTCGACAAAACTCCGACGCGAGTCTCTCGTCTCACTCCTTTCTGATCAGCCAAAGCGTGGGGGAAAGTAAGTAGTCTATAGCGGGCTTCAACAAACACCCAATAGCAAAGGAGGATCCAAAGCCCATGGCTGATGTTATCAAAAGTGGCTTTTCTCCGTCTAATTCTTCTTTTGTGAAGGAGGGTCAGCCTGAGACTGCAACCGCAGGGTTCATGGTTTGGGCTTGAGATGCATTTCGTTTCTCGCGAGGGCGATTACCTGATGCGGATATACTGATCGTCGCTGGTCGCTAAAATGGCAAATTTCGGAACTAAAGCTTCCCGGCCAGACAACGGGTTTATCGGCGGAAACCCAGATGCGAGTACGGTGATGGCCTTTTCTAATGAGCCACACGGATCTTGATGTTCGTTATAGTAGTATTTCGTGTTTGCTGTCATGTTAGCCTTTCCGGTATCGATTATCTTGCGTCAACCCGCTGCTGAGATCTCTCTGCACGAAGGGAAGCGCTCATGTAAGGACGTTTGAGTGGCAAGATCCTCCTGCGCGTCAACCGTGCACCAATTTCGATGCACTGCGTGAGTATGTACAATTATGTATGCGTATGCAAGCCAGCGCTGCTTGGGACCTTGTGATTGGAACGTATCGGAATCTGCCAAGCCAAAGCAGCCGGGAGATTGGGAAGTATTTCCAACATGGCATCATCCATAACGTCAGAATACCATAGCGTATCTCGATTTTAGAGGGCGGCTCCTTGCGTTGGTTCGCTGTGTTCCTGAGGTCCACCATCCCACTGATGAGGGGTAAGATGAGGAGCGAAAAGGGCAGCGCTGGTAGGTAGTTGAGAAGCTCAGCCTGAAATTGAGCGAAACCGACGACAGGCTTGTTGAGTTGAGCCTCCAAAAGTTGACGTACACGGCCTGCAAATCCCCACTCAGCCTTTCTTCATAAATCACGGAATGGTGCAGTAATAATGGATAGCAAGCAGGATTGTTGTAGTGCTGATGCGTTGGTGGGTTGTATTGGGGGTTTCAATAGAAACCGCGTTGTCGCGTTTAATTGGGCGTTCCGGAGATGGGCGGCGCGTTGAGCATTAATTAAATCTCACACACACGCAAACAACGGCCCCAAAAAAACAAGAACGCGCCTCGACTTTAAATACCAAGATTGGCCAAGGCCATTCGCGTTTGCCTTTATGATGGCGCCAAAGCTACCGAATCCCAGCGAGAAATGGTCGATCTTTGGGCTTGGTGCCGGCCTTGTTTCCCCTCCTGGGCAGCATGTCGTGCCCGGGGAGAAAAAGGTTCGTCTCACTTGCGGAGTAATAAGCGAAATCTGTAGAATGTCATGCTCGAGAGAGCTAAATGATTAGGCGAGAGGCGTGCTTAATACAGAGACGGCATGCGGTGTTCTAAGCACGGGCGTTCATGATGCGCGGCACGACTACTCCAAGCAGTAGTTGATAATGCATCCCAAGTTGAGCATCTTGATCAGCGTGTGTGGCCCGGCTTGATGGATCTAATCTTGGCTGACGCAAATCGTCATCTTGCTTCATCATCTCCCTCCACAAGGATTTAAAAAAAAAAAAATTCACCATTGCATTACATCGAAATTTCCCACATTCCCCTCTGCATTGAACATTGCAGGGATATGCGGTTTCTGTAGGGCAACGAGAACAAAAAAAAAAAAAAGTGACCCGTGCCTGATCAAGCTTTGATCGAGGGGGTCCCTGTGTGAGATATTTGCCATTCTGTACCAAGTCTCAGACCATTGAAGCTTCGTCAGAAAAGTCAGGCCAGGATCAAGGGACCAAACATGGGTATCCTGAGTTTTTGCAAGCAGAGTTTAGAAGCTCAGACGAGGCGCCCTGTCCCACAGTTTGTGCCTACTAGTAGTAGCAGCAGCAGCAGCAGTACTCCGTAGTAGCGTTTATCTTACTACAACTGCTGCTGCTACTACCAACACTCGTAGCAGAGGTGCTCGTACTCCGTAGTGTAGATAGATATACGACCTGTAATCATCGTTGGGTCTCGTGATGTGCATCTGATTTGCATCTCGCCGCCTTCTTTGCTCCCGTTGACACATGCAAATAAGCTGAAGGGCGTTTCCCATGAATTCTGTTACCTATTTCGTACCTCCTCCGTCTCTGGCCTAGGTACTGTAGGTAGTAGGCATTCATGCACGGTGTTTGTCTCTGCGGGGGAGATTAAAAGACGTGCTCACTTTGCTTCATTCTTGGGCTTTGGTATGCTCGGTTGGCTTGTGTGCGGGGTGGTGATCTAACAGAGATCAAACCTGCCTGGGTCTGTGGGCTAGTCTTAGCTAGACTTAATGGCAGCTCCGCATCGCCCTCTTGACTTACAAGTACGAGCATTAGCATGAGGTCCGTCCTGCTAGGAGGCAAATGGTTCCAAACGCCTCCTGAAAGATCAGATGTTTTTTTCTTCTCTTCTTTTTCGTGAGGGCAACCCTGACATACGTGTGCTTGTACGGGAGCAGTTTCAGAAGAGCCCGGGCTCCCTGTGCCCGCTTCCTTGCTGAAGCTCAGGATTCCCGACAGGCCGGCCCTTACAAAAAAAAAAACCTGCATTTAGAAACAGGTTTTACCGGGGAAGAAGCCACAAGGGGAGGCATCTGCAACATTTCACTCCTTGCCGCGGGACATTTGCCAACGGCTTACGAAGTACTGGCACTAGTACGTAGCACAAGGTGCCCGATACAGTCTCTCCAGCCCTATCACGCAACTTGAGATCCATTACACTATTTTGTCTACTCCAAGTACAAGTGAGTGAGTACTAGGTAAGCTTTGCTGTGCCAAGTTGACTAAATAGATACTATGGGGTGGTTGCGTTAATGGTCCGGTCCATGTGCGAATTGCGGGCGCTGGATCCAACTGATTAATACAATGCTGTAGGTACCATCTTACTACCTGCTACTAGAGGCAACTAAGCGTGCGATGAGGGTGGGCATGGCTTCAAGCCATTGTGCTCTCTGTAATAAAGTATAATTGTGGTACCTTGAAAAATAATCGATCGCTTCAACTTTGTTTCTTTGTGGAGTGGATTTGTATGTGTAGCGCGTGCCTGGCTAGCGAGGCGAGAGCACGAGATGCATTGTCATTGGACACGATACGGAGTTGAGGCATTGATACTGAGTACCAGTAGTAGTCCTAAATAGGTATTCCCATAGTCGAGATGGAAGTTACCGGCTGAACCTCAAAAAGGCCACGGCACTAAATTTGAGGATCATTTCTCATCCCAGGAGGGGAGCCTTGGGGCGATGCAGTTATTACTTGTATGGAGCACTTCGTACGTGCTCGGCTATGATGTAACTCGTTGCATCCCGGGCGAGGCTCGCTATTGGCCGTTCTATTTCGGCACCAATTTACCCAAGGCAGACTTCCCTGGCAGCGTTCCACTGTGCGTTGCCTCTCTTTCTGGGAGTCTCTCACACCGATTGATCTCTGCAGTACTTCGTATACTATTAATACTTGGTATGAAGTACCATTTTCAACTGTCCAGAAATAGGTAAGGTGGAGTATTGGTACAGTATGTCCCTTACAGGCTGAAATGCGCGGTTCCTGCCTGAAGGGTTTACTGTACTCAGCAACCAACTGCTATTTCGACATGACTTACATGGTTTACCAGGACCGCGGGATTCTGGTGACGATTTGATGCGACACGGCCCCCAAGAGGCCGCCTCCCAAGCCCGACTGATTGGCGCAAAGGCTCATCATGACATGCATAAGTAATGGATTCCGACAGTCGTGCAGAAGCGCGTTCTGGCGGACTGATTGGCCGGACACGATGGGAGGTGGCGGCCCCGTCGAGGCGTTCGTCGCAGCGCCGCTGCAACCACTAATCATCCACTGAGCGCGAGGCCGCAGCGGCCATAGCGATTAGCTAGCAGTATTAGCTGCTGGGCTCGATGACAGGGCATGCCGAGAGGCCTGGCCTGGCCGACGCGCTATCGACCAGAATACGGGGTATACTTGCAAGTCGAAACATTTTAGATGCGAAAACGGGTCGTGCTTGGTAGCATTGCACGCTATCACCAGTAGTAGCATGATGGCACGCGGAGGTTGCTGTTTCGAGAGCTCTCGGACGACTGGCTGGCGGCGGCGCTCTGTGGATGGCGCTCAGACATGCGCTGCCTAGTTGCCTGATTACAACTTGCGAGTAGTAGTAGGCCTAATAGTATTCGCAAACCTTGAACTTACATGCAGATGCAGAATGGAGGAGTAGTAATACCACTTGACCACTACTGCTGCTAGCAAGGCCAGCGATGCATGGCTAAGGAAGCACTGCTAGCGATTACAAGTATTGGTGGCCAATCCCACAGGGGGCCGCACTAGGCAGCATCTCCGCATTCTGAAAATGGCATCCGCCGACTGCAGCCATCATGCGGCTCAGACGCATTGCCTTTCTGATATCAAGCGCTCTTCTACTAGTACCCAAATTCAGGCACAATCGCCTTTTTAAAGCATTCACGATGATTCATTGGAAAGTGCGTGTGTTTGCGTGCAACTCATTCTTTTTTGACAGCTTGGGACGGCTCGGGAGTTGAGTGCTCCATCATTCGACATGGATTAATATGCATTGGCCCCCCAGTCCACGGTAAACATCACGGGTCAATTTTTAGAAGGCCCAGACACCTTCCATTCGACATTCCATAATAAGCGAGGCCCAGAGAGCGCCCACTTGAGATCCTGGACACGGATTATCGGTGTACAAAGGTCTGAGCACTCATACGCACCTGCTTCGTTATACGGAGCACTCCGTATTAGAGGATAGGTACGAAGAAGTAGTGGTAGGAGTAGTATTTACGGCCGACTTACACTATTTGTAGTTGAAGATTTATAAAAGCTTAATTATGCAGTGTGCTGCTCCGCACGTCTTAGACCGGCACTATCACCTGTTGCCATCTGCGGGCAATATGCAGCCTCAAAATTGACCTAGCAAAAAGTAAAAAGAGCTCGGTACGAAATAAGTCGTCATTAAGGTTTCCATCCGTATCTTTTTGTCGGAGTGCCTGGAAATTACCGCTTGTAGCACATTGGAGGATGGAGCAGCGGCTGGCACAAGCTTCTTTGTCCATGGCCCACGCCACACATGCGCGCATTGAGAATGGGTCTGGCCGGGGGCGAGCAGAGGCCTGATTTGGAGACCCAAACAACAAACAAACAAACAAATACACAAACAGGGCAGCAGCAGCAGCAGCAACAGCAACATAAAACATATAAAATACAAATATAGATACGACTACATGTCAACATCAACAATGATGGATGATGGGTAGAGGCAGGCCGCGCGCCACGACCACGGCCACGGCCATGGGCTGAAGAAGTTGATGGGAACTCCCAGCAGCCGATTCGCCGGGCCACTCACCGTCTCAGCAAAAGTCATGACGATATTGTACATTGGTGTCAGTGCCGATTGTGTCTGCTTTGGGCAGTGCACAAGCCACAGTTGCACGAAATATCTGGTCTTGGCGCGCTGGATATGTGCAAGTATGCATATGCATGAAGCACTACTACCACTCCTCCGCAATGGAAGAGACAAGGGGGGGCTTATCCGAGCAGATGCACGAAGTACAAACCATCACTTTTTTAACATTAAAGCTACTGCTCCTTACAAAGTACTAACGCATTAGTAGCAGCAGTACGAGTATACTCTGGTGGTGGTGGTGGTGTTTGTATTTCAAGGTTCTCATCTCATCTCTCGCCTCTCAGTGGACGGGACGGAGTACGCCGTGCCTTTGGGCTGCCAGGTACCAACAAAAGAGGAAAAAGAAATACCACTCCTAGGTCATTACCAGTAATTCATCACCAACGTCAAACCGATCCATCGCCGAATGCAAGCCGCATCCCTGCCTGCGTGGATCTGGGCGAAAGAGGGAGCAAATAGGGTGGGGGAAAAGGGGCTGCTTTGCCGGGCGCCAAAAAGATGCACTGCATTTCTCGTACCACAGCCCTCGTCAGCAGCGACACCGCCTTTGTGAAGGAAGCACGCAACGCCCGGAGGGAGCAATCAAATCAAATCAAACCACTGAAGAGGCAGCTCAGCAGAAATTGGGAAATGGGGTCCTACGTAGGGAGCAGATGTATGCACTTGTGGCGGGAGTGTGTGAGTGTGTGAGTGCTCGCACCGCCAGTTAAAATGACGAGAAACATATTACTTGCCTAGTAGGTAGGTACTTTGTAGGTAGTTATCGGGAGACTTTGTCTCGTTTGACATTGTGTTGTTCCTAAGCCGCCTTGCCTTTGACGCTGGAGGGAAGCGTACAGCAGAGTGTATAAAAAAGAAAAAGTTGTGCACAAAGTGAATAGATAGGCGACCCCCTACTGTGTGCGGATTTCGGCTTGTTGTGTTTTCTGTTTTCTGTGCGCGTCTCTTTTTACTCCCCTCGCATTAATCCGAGTGCTGGCAAACACGACTTTTGACGAACACGCACACATACAGTACACGCTCACACGTAAAGTACTCGTAGGTGCACGTCCAGGTCCCGTACCAAACGAAAAATATACAACACGCTTTCCGCAACGCATCGCAGCGCATCAAATGTTATGTAAACAAGTTGTTCCTTTGCTTTTTCCTTCACTCACACCCTCCTCACCCTTTTGAGCCCGCGGGAATATGCACGGGGGAGGGCCTTGAACCAGCTTCTGCCTCTTCAGCCAGCCGCACCCCCTCCTGAAAGAGCCTGGCTCGCTTTTTACTTCTCCCCCTGGCACTGTAACTTGTACTCCGTACCTGTAGCCGTCCAGCCCACACACTCTTTTTTCTTGCACTGGCGACGCGGTGCGGGTGCGGATGCGGCAGCATAAGTCACTTGCCTGCTACTATACTACTATTATGCAGTACTAGACATGGCGCAAGGAAGAGCGAAAAGGCACCAACTCGGCTGAACCACTGAGAGGAGAGGCCCCTCCAGCAAGGGCCAGAGCCAGAGCCTGAGCTCAGGGCCAGGCAGGGCTCCTGGGCGTGCTCCCATGTTCCATGTTCCATGCTCCATGCTCCAACTAACTGTACCTACTAGTACAAGTAGCCACTCGCTGGTAGTGCCAAGTACCACCGCTATCCATGCTCTCTTTCTGTCTACACCTAATCCATGCCCCGTCTCCATGCTCCACGCTGCGAGCTAAGGCGCTGCCCGTACAAGTAGTGCTCCGTAGGTACCGTACAGTACCTGTGGCCTGCTCCATCAGACCCCCCCAGCAGGGGCAGTACTAAGAGACAACTTTGCTCCCATGGTGGTACCTGTAGCACGGGGCATGTACCGCACCAGACCAGAAAGCTCCATGTACTCAGCTCGTACCCTCACTCCGCTCCAACCTACCTACGGAGCGTCCCTAGCATTAGCATTAGAGATTGTCCCAGCACTGCCTGTCCAGTTAAAACTACCGCTTCTCCAGTCCTCGCTCATTTCTTCCATCTTCCTACCTCTTATCCCACCTCTCTTCCTCTCTCTCTCTCTCTTTTTCTCTCTCTTCCCTATCCACTCATTCCCTCATCCATTCCACCGCTGCCTCTGCCGACCATTCAGCATAGGAGTTTGGCCTTGGACTGAGGAGAATCGAATCCCGACCGGCCACCGCTTGAAGACGATCCCCCCCTTCTCCCGCGGCCCTCTTATAAAGCATCCAGGAAGGAGAAGCTCCGAGACGGAAGAGAGAGGAGAAAAGAAATAAAAGTGAATCAAGGACTGGTATTTTTTTCTTGTTTTATTCACTGGTATTCTCTTCTTCTTTCTTGCTCTTGGTTCCGCCTGCTTCGCCTTTGGCCAGAATTCCTTACCTTTAGCGACAAGGAATTTTCTCGTCAACCGTTTTTCTCGCCCTTTCGTTCTCCCGATCACTCGACGAGACGATTCGACAAGGAATAAAGATCTTCCCGAGACTGCAATCGTAGACAATTTGCTTGTCTCGATCCAATATTTCGCCCAATTACAGGCGTTTCCAGTTTCGGCTCGAAAATCTGCAAGATTTGGTTGCTTTTGGTGGATCTGCTCTCAGTTCCCCGTCACCTTGTCTAGCCAGCTTCCGCTTTAAAGGGTCAGCCTCTTGACAATTTCCGCTCACCACCTCGTATGATTTAATCCTTTACTTCCCACCGCCTTTCGGTGCCATCCAGTTCAAGGTGTTCCAGTGTGACAAAAGGTAAGAAGGCTTTCTTTTTCTTTTTTTTCTTTCTGGTGCTCTCTCTCTCTTTCTTTTCTTCTTCCATCAACCCTCGAGAAAAATCGCCAGTATCCGCAGCATAATCTAATCTTTGGATGTACGCTCCCTTCAACAGCTGCATACCCGAGCCCGCTCTCCGCATTCTCAGCATTTCTCCACAGCTGCACTCGAGCTATCATTCGGCGCATTTGCTCTGCGGGAGACGTTCACTCGTTGTTCCCGCCAATTGCCCGAGGTGTCTCTCGATTGACCATCCTGTCCCTTCTTTTTTTGTTCCTGTCCTCGTACGTGGCGGTAAGAGACCATCCCCTGCTTCGGTCCATCGCACCCTCGTGCCAATCCATCTTGCGCTTCCATGCCAGCCAACCCCCCATTTAGTAAAAGGGAGCGGCCTGTTCCAGCTCAGGGGAAGCTTCTTGCGCTGCATGTCTTGGCGGTCTGCCAGATCGCATTTTTCTATTTCTCTATCGGGCATTTGGAGTACTTGAGACTAACGCCATTGGTTTTCTATTAGAGCTGTCGAGTCGGTCCCTTTGTCGTCCTTAAACGGCGCCCCTTTCCCCGGTCCCTTTTGCATTTTTCGATCGAATATCCAGCCTACATGCTCCCGGCTTTCTTCCCAGCCACAGTCACTCTTTTCCATTAGTTTCTTCACCACGCTCCTTAATATCTTAATATCTTAATTCCTAGGGTGACATTCACTCCTTGATCGCACCCAAGGCTCGCTCTTTACTCAATAGTCTCTCCCACTCAAAGATTCCTGGAGAACTTGCCCGTCACTCTTTTAGACATATAATCAACACCGACCATCTAATTTTACAACAACACCTGTTCGCCACTTCATCCATCATGGCCTACGCTCAGCCTGACGAACACTTCTTCATCGAGACCGATGAACCTCAGTCCAGTACTCGAGTCCGGGAAACCGCAAAGATGCTTGCGCGCAGTCGACAAGAGACGATTGCTTGCGAGCTCTCTCGTCTCGCGGGCGAAGAGTACCTGGGGGACATCATGACGCATATGCGACACATGGAGGCATGTTTTGACCTCTTGAAGCCTAGACTTTTGACAATCTGGCTCTTTGTCCGTTTATTTCTACAATGGCGCTAACCCTTATATATAGGAGGAGACTCTTCCCGATGCTAACCTCATTGATATGCAACGTGAGATCCAATGGTTTATGCGACCGTACCTCATCGACTTTCTCATCGAGGCCCATGCCGCTTTCGCCTTACTGCCTGAGACGCTGTTCCTCACCGTCAACCTGCTGGATCGGTACTGCTCACGGCGCGTGGTGTATAAGCAACACTACCAACTCGTTGGCTGTGCCGCTCTTCTCATCGCGGCCAAGTATGGCGACAAGAAGGATCGGGTACCTCAGATTCATGAACTCAACAACATGTGCTGCGGCCTGTATGATGCTGGCATGTTCACGCAAATGGAGATGCACGTCTTGAACACTCTCGAGTGGACAATTGGCCACCCCACTGTCGACTTCTTCACTCAACTCATGGTTGCTGAGGAGCAAGACGACAAGGAGGTGGAGCACATGGCCGCCTATCTTTGTGAGATTGCCCTGTATCATCGTGACTTTGTTTCGACAAAGCCCTCTATGATGGCACGCTCCTCATTAGCCTTGGCGAGAGCCATTCTGGGACGACCCGAGGTCAACGACGGCGACTGGGATCACACCGAGAACCTGACGCTGTTGACTCTCTCTCAACACCTCAACCAGCCATCGCCAACCCTGGCGCGCAAGTACTCTTCATCATCCCTATCCAAGGCATCGCAGAAACTGGCCGACTTTATGGCCGAGCAGGCGGCGATGGCTAGGCGCCAAGCCAACCCCCCATCACCGCCCGCCGAGACCCCCTCAAGACATGTCGACATCTACAGCACCCCTCAGAAGGGTCATGGCGCTGCTACTGGCTTCGACGGTTACCTTACGCCTCCCATTACTCCTGACAACGCTTACGGAAATGCGGCAAAGGAGACTTACCACCAACTGCCTCCTCGATGCCCTGTCACGCCAACTCCCCAGAGCCATCCTTCTACATATCCCCAACATGTACAGCAATACGCTGCTTTCGTGAACCAACACGGAATCCACCAGCAATAGGAGTCTTGGTGGCGCATACGTTTGGCATAGTCGTCGATTAATACAGTACACGCTTCTTTTCCTCCCCCTTTGTCCATATTCGGTTATGGGATGAACGGGGGATGTTCATGTTTCAAATTTCGAGGTCATGGCGATGGGCTTCGACCTCTTCCAAGCAATAACATTCAATTTGATAGTCACTCTCAGAATGATCTGTCTCATATCTACGTCATGGCATTTAGCGATTGATTTTAATTCCCTTTTTTTTTTCTTATTTTTTTTTATTTGTTATCTATTATCGCAAATCAAATTTCTCAGCAAGTCTTTATGGCACCAAAAAAATGGAACGCGGATCATACCCAATTTTCCTCGAGTCGTTTTTTATTTTTATTTTCGGTTTCTGCGCTTCTGGGAGGTGTGCGTGGTTTCCACGGGTATGGAGCACGCATATCCAGGAGTTGCGCGTGCCCCCGATAGAAAAAGGGGGCCTTGTCTTGTGGTGGATATAGTATTTGAGGGGATAGAGGAGTTGAAGGGGGAATTTGGCCAGCCTTCTCATGAGGGTAAAAAGGAACTATAAGAATGCAAAGTGGCCCTGAAAAAAATAGTCAAGGATACCACGGAGCGGAGAGGGAGACTTTGAGGGAAACAAGTGCAAGAAGCAGCCGGAAGTTTTTTCTTTTTTTTCCTTACTTTCGGATCTAATCTCTACTTGGCATATGGGAGGAAACATTAGCCTTGTTGCAAACAAGGCAATTGATGTATAATTCTTTCGAAAAGCAGATGGGGGAAACGGCAGACGGATTCGCGCTCTCAGGCGCAGTGATACCCATCGCTCTCTTCCGGAAAGAAGGGATTGGAACAAATGTGCTTCCCCGTCTATTTGGTCGATCGAAGGCGGGATAGATGCATGGGCTGCCCAGGTTGGCCTCTCACAAAATACCCCTCGGCCTGTACATATAAGGTAGTGCGAACAGGCACCCAAAAAAAAGAAGTAAAAGTTCTTTTTGAAAGCAGTGCGTGTGCTTTGTGGAACCTAGATGAGAAAAGTGGTTTTAAGACACCTGTTTTGTCCGTCTTGTATGTAACGTGGTACAGCTAGTCGTATGGTTTAATTCTTCCACGCCTACACTGGCGAGTGATGACGAGAAACTTTTTGTTCCATGTTTCTACTCTGTAATAATATGATGATGATGTGTCGACTTTTAAAACAAAAGGTTCGTGAAGTAAGCAGATATGCGACTTGAACTTTGTTCGGCACCATGGGCAACAATGCCCCTTTGTTTTCAATCCAATCTCTCTCTTCCTTTGTGATTTTATGGGGGCCATCAAAGAGGGCCTTTTAATCTCGGCAGATTCTAGAGCCTTGACGCAAACGGGCCGCTTGGTATGCGCCAAGATGAGCGGCCACCAATAGTTTGATGAGGGTGCTTGGGGCAATATCATGAGATGACTAAGCTGTCTAGTCCACAAGTGGGAGGTGCTTTTGTCAGTGTTGAGGATCGTGCAGAAGGATGGCTCCATATTATGGGACATGGGGATGAGTGAGTGAGTTCCTTGCGTTTCTTTCTATGACCATTAGGTGATGCAAAATGAGTACTGTGGTGGGGAATATTTTTGATGTTTGGTTGACTGGAGGTTGGTTGGTATGTAAGCTGTAAAGGGGAAGAAGGGAGAGGGATGGCTTGAGAGGCTGGTTGGAGAACAAAGGAAGGATATCGAAAGAAAAAAATTGTAGGTGGTTGTAGTGGAGCAAATGAAGGGGACAAAGAAAGGATTATGTAGGATTTTTATTTTATTTTGAGATGAGATGAGATGAGATGAAACGATGCGAGGTTGGTTTTGGCTTGGGGAGGCTGTGAGAGGATGTTTGAGGGTGGTGATAGTTCCTTTTCTTTGTGCATATTTGGTGGCGGGGATTGGATTGGGCGAATATTTCGGGATGTAAAAGGGAATGTTTGCTTGGTGTAAGGGTGAATGAGGTATGGATTTGTCTTTTTTTTTCTCTTTGAGTTCTAGGGGAGGGTAGACGGATGCATCTCCTTTGCAGGGCTAGTACTACGTGGCTGTTGGAGAGGGGGCCGTTCTGTCTTTGTATTGCCGCATGGTGACATGCTTGGACTTGTTTCATTTAGAATGCTTTCAGTGGTCCCTGCATGGAAATGACTGTCTGATACTGCGCTTTGGTCACTTGATGGCCTTGTTGGTCATACATATCACGTTTGATAAGTTGATGTCAATGTCCAAGGTGAAGCTACCCTGGAGAAGTAGGATAGTGATATTGTTACACCACGTAATGGCAGCGACTACATCATTGTATAGCTAATGAGGGGAATTTATCTAGTTGGTATATTTGGTAAAATGTTTACAAAAATGAACTGTAGCCGTGGTTGTGGTGTTTTCTGTGTCATCGTAGTCTTATATCCTGATGTAAGTGGTCCTTCTAAAGAAATATTAGCATACACAGATGAAGAGGCACTGCATTTTGTAAAATCAGGCAATATCAGCGTATCTAAACAGCTGTAAATTAAATACCACATGGTCTTCTATTAAATAACATGGTCTTCTATCAGATAATATTAAAAAAATTAATATGAAGAGATGCTACCATGCCTCATCTGGTGAGACCAATTCATTGCAGCTTCACTAACGATCCTCTTGACGGCTAAGAATGAATTACGCAAACAGTCAAACAACCAGCAATAACGAGGAGTGCACTGAACGCTTTGGTAGTTCTATTAACTGTAAGTGCGAGACGTCTAACGCTCCTGGTGTAGCATGCTTCTACTTGCTCCCTGCAATTAACTTCAACAAAGAGCCTTCGTCATATCTAGTGTAATCGAATTTAGGCTGCCGAACATCTTTGTGCTTCTCAATTTCCGGAATAGGAACACAAAGAATTGCCCACTACCTCAAAATGCTGCAAGATATGTAGATTAATTGTAACCTGTGGTCAAAGCTTGGCCATTGACAGACGTGGATGAGGTTGACTGAATTTTTCCATTTTACCTTGAACATTCCTCTTTCCTATGTTAGCTTGAAAGTCTCGCCATCTGTGTTTTCCGAATCAACTAATTGAATTTGAAGGAAGCTCTATCTGACCTGCCAAATTTACCTGCGGCCCGAGGTGCTTGATAACATCAGCCATGCCAGCCTTCTCACTGGCCACCGAAGTGGAAGAGATGGAATCTTCTCCGTCGAATCTGATAATTCGTCTCCAAGGGCGCAGAGGGACGGAAGATGAAGCTGCTGGGACGCTACAACTTGAGCTTTTGCATCGGGTTGAAGATATCCTTGGTAAGTATGCCGTTCCGCTAACATGAGTGAATTGTGAGAGCAGTGCCAGATCTAACTGTCGTTCTCACCGCATAGGGAAGATGGGAAAAATTCTCTCTCATAATTTTCACAAGCTACCGACGGAGGTACAGGAGCTGGGTTCCTCAAGAGGACCTGGTGATCTCTTGCAACGCTTAAATGTTCTCATGAGAAATCGCACTTTGGACGACTTTTTACAGGAGAATCTCCCTTGCCGTCGATTATTTTCAGAGCTGCTCTGTTGCCGATATCCATATTTGAAGGAATATGAGAGCGTTGAAAATATTGATGATGACGCAGACCAGAAAACATCGTTTGCACTGTCGACGGAAGAATATCAAGTTGGACCACTTGATGGAGCATTTAAACCCAGAGACTCGGCAAAGGCGGGCAGCGTGAACTGGCTACCTATTGCAAAAGGTATCGTATATCCCACACGCCTCTATCGCTCCACCTGTTGGAAGAAGTGTAATTGACTAATATGGAGCTTAGAGAACGGAGATATTGAGAGCACCATGACCTTGAAAAAGGGAAGACGTTTGGGACCTTGTTCTTCAAAGCTGGCCTCAAAGGATACTCTATTTGAGTGTATAGACGCTTACGACAGCTTTGATCCGCTTTACAGCTATTCAGTAGGGGCTTCAACAGTCATAAACTCAATCTCTCTTCAGGAGCTTGAACTAGCGGAGAAAATGTATCACCATATGGACACCCTCTTAAGCAAACAATCAGTAGACAAAGTCCTTCAAAGTGTACCAAACATGGCGCCGCAGCTCAAGGAAGCTCTCACTGAAAGATTTGCCAACTTGTCGGATATTTCACAACAGTTTCAAAAGGACTTTCAGAAGAAAATATTCGCTCAAGTACCGACAAAGTCTGGAATTGAGCTAGAAATGACCATTAGACGACCTAATCTAGAGGGGCAAGCAGATGTGGATGAAGTCGGAGGCGAGAGCCTCAATATTGAATCTGGGCTCCCTCAGAACATAAGCCAACGACCTGGAACTTCCATCACCTCTGCTGATTTACAACTGCATCCTTATAAAGGGTGGCATATTGAGGGACCAAGAGTTCAACTGACCCGAGCGAAGAACTTTCTTGCCGACAGCGATGTTGATCGGACGGTGGACTGGGATAGCAAATTTGCAAAGTTGACCGAGTACTTTGCATACCTGCACTCCAAGTTTCAGGGCGAAGATTGGATCCACGATCTTAAAGACGCCCTCGATATGCTACGTGCACACTGGATCTTTGGGAACTACTACTACGGAACG
This sequence comes from Trichoderma polysporum, assembly GCA_030278935.1. Classification (NCBI taxonomy): domain Eukaryota; kingdom Fungi; phylum Ascomycota; class Sordariomycetes; order Hypocreales; family Hypocreaceae; genus Trichoderma; species Trichoderma polysporum. The sequence goes on along the minus strand of JARFTM010000193.1, from coordinate 17,276 downwards.
CCACAGCTCATCGTCGACTTCCCAACAGGCATCTGGCCGACACAGAGCACGAGGCTACCCCAGCTTCCGGGTCCCGAGATTGTCCTTCGCGCAGAGAGTAGCGAGAAGCGTGGTGTGACGAGCCCTAGACATCTTCTCCATGTGGATGTGGCGAGTGCGCACGACCGGCAGTACGAGATGCCGGCTGATATCTTGAGAAGAGACTATCTAGAGCCTTACTGGAAGGATAGTGAGAAATTCTGGGCGGCTGGCCCGTTTGATGCGACAGAGCAAGCGAACCTTGCAGCATGCGAGAATGAATCATACGAAGCTTGTATGGATGGCGGTATGGTGCAGACGGCAAAGTTTCTTACGAGCAAGGGTAGCTTTCGTCCTCCGCAGAGAAGCACTAGCGGTCACGATGGCGCCTTGTTGGTCAAGAGAGAGACATTGGAATCATTCGCTAGATTCCGTGGCGGCAAGCGTGCGGCCCTTCAGCAGTGCCTCAGCATCTTCAACCACGACGAGAACCGGGAAATGTGCACCCCTTGGCGCGTCCTCGCCCTTCCTGAGCCTCCTGAAGAGAAGAAACTCGATGCGGGCATCGTATTCTCTACCAAGAAGCTGGCAAATCCACCTGAGAAAGAATCGAGGGATCCTTGGGCCTACACAAGATCTTACCAATGGTTTAAGAAAGAGGAACTGCGTTGGGCTCAATGGGCAAAGGAAGATTCTGTCAAGAAGTCATATGCCGCCTTGCTAGGTCCGGGAAGTAAGGAATCCGGCATGGAGCCACCTAATAATTGGAAGGGTCCTGTACTGCCGGATCTCATGGATTCCAATATGAGAAAGACGTATGAGTTTTTACGGCGCTGCCAGAAGATTCATCAAGGCTTGAAGCGAGCTGCGAAACGAGCGCCTCGAGATTTCATCATTAGACTTTTGGAGACTGTGGAAGTTGGTCTGACAGCAGCAGAGTCCGCGACAGTGGAGATGAATCTGATGTTCGGCGAGCACGAGTACGAATTTGCTGACGGACATACTCTTGCTAACGTGCGACCTACGGAGGCGGCATGGTTGGAGTATATTTGCCAGCCGTCGCGGAATCGTCCACAGAGGCTGGAAGAGTCTCTTGGGAAGCGGGGAGAGCTCATGCTGTCCAGAGTGACGCACATGATGGAAGAGATCAGCCCTATATCGCTATTCTGGGATATGAAGCCCAGAGGAATGGAAGATTTTCTGAAAGAGCTGAATTTAGGATATCGCGGACCGGTGAAGAGATATAAATTTACTGAGAAGGATGTCAAGCTGCTGGCGCCAAAGTTGCATGATTTGAAGATCCTGAGGTGAGTTCCCATTTCCACTGTTCTTATGAAAAATAAACAAATGGCTAATTATGAGAGTAGACTTTATACGAATCCGTCAAATGGGGAATGGATGTTTGGGCGGCCGGAGACAGAATTTCACCCCGAAGACTTGGTCAAGTGGCCTGATCGTGAGCCTCAAGATCAACAACATTCTTCAGAACTAAATCAATCCATTTCTTATATCTCACCAGCTGGGCATAGAAGTGAGAGGACATTGTCTGAAGATTTTCATGTATACCCCAGGGATATGCCCAGAAGAAAAGACGTCCTCTCTCTTCGAAATTTCATCAAGGATCCGGTAAGGAGTCCTGAGTGGTGTGAGCGGACAGCAAATTTCTTCTACTGCTTAGGCTACCGCTTAGGCAAGACGCTTAAAGCGCTGCAGTGCCAACATGAGGAGAATCAGGAGAAATTGAGAGATCCTGAGACGCAGAAGGAGAACTGCGGTGATCTCAGCGTCATCATCTCGCGCTGGTACTGCGATGCCGAGAGGCTCTCTAACGATCCGTTAAAGAGTCGGGCTGAGGAGAGCTCCTGGCGCATGACTATGACGTATCAAGGCGTGGTGAACACTGCAGACCCAGATACCTATAAAGAACATCAGGAGGCATGGGCGGAGACGTGGTCACAGGGTGGGCGTCCCATGTGGCGAGATGCTTCTGAAATTGTTCGGAAGAATCTTATACGTGAGGCGTATGAGAACAAGACAATGCTGTGGCCGCTTCAGCTTCCGTACAATGGCAACGCCACGAATTACAAAGTCGCAGATCCAGCAATTTGGCAGAAACGGCTCTCAGAGTTATGGCACTGGAAGGGTTTAGAGGCCAAAACACATAGAGCTCGAATCAAGGCTCTTGACGAACATATTCAGAAAGAGAGGGAAGAAAGCGAGAAGGAGCAGAGTACCCTCACAGCGCAGAAACAAAACCTGAAGCCGACACGATGCGAACCGATCTGGACATTCGGGCATCCTTCAAGGAAGAAGGCCGTTCATTTGTTTTGGGACATTAACAATTGGCCGGTACATTTGCAGTCCGAGAGCAGAAAGCAAATCATCGCGTCTAGAGGTCCTGCGAAGTTCGCATCTAATGATGTTGCAAATGATGAAGCTGCAGCTGCTTTGGCTGAGAAATTGGAGGAAGAAGGTGAGATGCCATATTGGAAGAAAGCAGAACAACGGCTCAAGTTTGTCGCTGGCAGAGATGAGTTCTGGATGGGAGACACGCTATTGCAACGAAAGGAATTTGAGAACAGAATGAAGATGAGTAAGTCAAATTGAATTGGGAGTTCTACTGAATTGTAAGGACAAAATTAACTAAACATCTCAAATCACACAGGACTTGCGCCGGGCTCAAAGAAACGCACGTGGGGAGATGCCCTCAAAACAGCCGTCTTCGGTTCCCCCACGAAGAGGAAATGCGATGATATATCTGACGCGGACTTTGACTTGTCGTCTTTGCCTCTGTATCGGGTACCTAAGAGCCGACCGACTAAGAGACGTTGTACTCGGAGTTCGTTACGAAAGATGGGCGAGGAAGGGGAGCATGATTTATTCGCGATAGCTAAGGGTGAGAAGGGCATTCGTGAAAAACCACACACAGTTCCCATTCATGCTCGGAACAAGCCTTTGGATATGGGAGAGGTGACGTATTATATCCCTGAGACGAAGATCTGGAGTAATGGAGCTGGTGGGCAGGATGTGATGGAGGTTGATGAGCCTAGGATTGAGTATGGATTGCCGATAAAGAGGTTGTGAGAAGAGTGAGTGTGAGTAGACAGTTGAATGTATATTTGAATTTTAGCTGGTCTAGGCGGATTCGCGATTGATTATGGAGTATAAGGGGGATCGATTTAGTAGCTAACTCCTATTTAGCAATTTTGTCAATGTGTATGATTCTCATGGTTCAAAACAACAGCGCAGGCCGCTTTTAGAGCTCCTCAAAAGGGCAGATTTCACATTCAAGTCACCAATGGGCACATCCGTAGGCGCAATATTGAATGAAAGCAACGCCAGTTGAAAATTTTAATTTCTCATTTCAGATCATGGCCATTTTTATATCCTCATGACGCTCATGTCCGAAAGTCCTAACCGGCCAAACCATGCAATGAAACACAAGTTGTATCGTGACTCCGCGCACCGTTTCCAGTCCTCACCACTACACAAAACCCTCGTTTCTCTAGTATCGCTTGCCTTCCCTCAGGGAGTCGGAGAACTCCTCCAGGGGGCTTCTGATCAGCTTCGTCTCCTTCCACAGGTTGGGGGTCAGGAAGCCGTAGGTGTTGGAAACGGCGGAGAAGGTAGCCTTGAGGGTGTTCTCGAGGGTCTTGGTGGAACCGGCGGATGAGGAGTAGGCATCCTCGACACCGGCGAGCTGGAGGAATCGCTTAACAGCGGGAGAGGCGACAATACCGGTACCACGGGGGGCAGGGATAAGCTATAGGGGAGATTTCCACGTTAATAAATCAATTTTCCCTTTCATTCCAATTTATCCAAACAAAAATCAATAGGGGGGGCAGATTAAGCTTACTCGGACAGTGACGGAACCGCACTTGCCAGACTCCTTGCAGGGCAGGGAGTGAGGCTGACCAAGGTTGGTACCCCAGTAACCTCTTCGGACGGGAATGACGCTCAGCTTGGCGATGATGATAGCGGCACGGATGGCAGTGGCGACTTCCTTGGAAGTCTTGATTCCGAGACCGACGTGGCCCTCGGAGTCACCAATGATGACGATGGCCTTGAATCGGGTTCGCTGACCGGCACGGGTCTGCTTCTGGACGGGCTTGATCTATATTTCGTGAAAGACAATCTGGTTAGCATAACAGCTCCCGTTTTGCAGCGCTTTCGCTCAAAATTTCTCGCTCTCTCCAATCCTCAAATCCTCGACAAGAGCAGAGCAAGCAATTGAGCATCAGATTGGGGGAAAATGCGATCCGCACCTTCATGACCTCATCCTTCAGCTTAGGGAGGAACTGGTCGACAATCTGGAACTCCTTGATGGGCAGAGAGTGCAGGTAGATCTCCTCCATGCTGTTGATCTTGCCAGCCTTGACGAGACGTCCCAGCTTGGTGACGGGCTGCCATTCCTTCTCCTCGCTCTTGCCGCCACGGCGACCACGGCCACGACCACGGCCACGGCCACGATCACCACCACGACCTCCACGGTCACCACCACGGGAAGCAAAACCACCGCCACGAGCACCGCCGCGATCAGCCATTGTGTATTATGGAGTTTTTGTTTGTTGCGGCGAGGGAGTTGGTCGGATAGACGATGCGCAGGATCGGCCCTGATGTTGTATTTGCTCGAGTTGTGGCCCTCGTAACTGGGGAACTTTTTCGCTGGCGGGGTCTAGTACGGCTTGGGAATTTTACGGGTGTGGTCTGGGTTAGGCGAGCCCTAACAGGACCGACTTGTGGGTCGCTGCCTCAATTGTTAGGCGAGAACAGAGTGGGTCTTTTTGCGTGCACTTCACCGAGTAGCTGAATAAGGCTCACCTAGGTGAGTCAGCGAGTATGGACTACTGCTAAACGTTCTTCGAATATGGATCCGGGGAAAGGAGAGTCACAAAAAAAAAGAGAAAAAAAAAACCGGGCTTGGTTGGCGGTAAATTTGGTGATACTGAAAAGGGTAAAATGGACAACTGGAGGCTTCCTAATCTTTTTGAGAATTTTTGTTCACCAGATTCGCATAAAAAGTTGAGATGGCTGAGACCACGATATCGCACCAAGCAAAGAACAAAAACACAAAGCTGAGGACTCCGTAATTCAATATTTGTACATGGCCCGAGAGGCGTAGTAATCGTAAACAGAAAAGGGAGGGTATCGTGGCTCAAATAAAGCGACAGCAAGCTGTCCAAAAAAGGTCACCCCCTACTCCGACTTGATGATCAAATTCTCCGACGGCTGAACTCGCTGTGCCCATTCTCTGTCATTCTGTCAGCTGCTAGCCCTAAAAAGTAGAATAAGAAAAGGGAAGTAACTTACGTCCAACTACCATCATACACCCTTCTGGGGTTAGGGTATCCTGCCACTTCCAAAGCAGTCTCAATGGCACATGCCGTGACACCAGTTCCACAGGTAGAGATGATGGGCTTGCTGGGGTCAACTCCCTTGTCTTCAAACAGTTTCTTTAGTTTGTCTGCTGAAAGAAACGTCTTGGTTTCAGGGTCTAGGACAGAGCTGAAAGGGATGTTGATTGATCCTGGCATATGTCCTGAGGATAGGCCCTCACGAGGTTCAGGGTCCTTGCCAGTAAACCGGCCATTGGGTCTAGCGTCCAAGATCTGAATCCCCTCTGCCCCCTCCTTGTTGGAGTCCAACACCACCTCTCTAACCTCCTCAAAGCTAGCAATCCTATCCGACACAAGCTCCGGGATAGGATACGGGTTGCACTCGACGTTGTATAATTCTCCAGACTCGGTAGGTAGCCCCTCAGCAACCCACTGCTTGAAGTTGTTCAGGATATGCACCTTGGGATGACCAAATATCTTGAACGTCCACGCTACACGAGGAGCGCTAAATATACCAAGCTCTTTTGTATCGTAGACAACAACCACATCCTCTCGTCGGATACCCAATTCGCTCATTGCCGCAGCAAAGCCTTTGGCGTCTGGCAGCATGTGAGGATATGGGCTGCGCTTATCGATGGCCTTGTCTAGGTCAAAAAAGCGTGCCTTTGGGATGCGCTGCTCGCGAAATACTTGGATGCCCGTACGCTCATCATTGGGGAGGAACCATGCGGCGCACAGGGGAATCACTCGAGCATCGGGGCTAATCGGAGACGGGGGGTTCTTCTTCAGGGCCTCGTGGAGTTCTGTGGGCGTAACCAAGTAGGATGATAGATTGCGTCTGGTTGACATGCTGGTCCGCAAAGATCGGCTGCCTACTCTTGGTAGGCCAATCCGAATAGTTTGGCCAACAGCGACTGAGGCCATTGAAGACGACGTGAGCCGCGATATGGCGTTATTAGCCGTGGGATGTTTTTTTCTTTTTTTCTTTTCGTTCGCTGTGGTCGAGCCTGCTGCTGCGCTGGAAAAAAGCCCCGAGGCAACTCAGTCTGCTTTGTTCACGCCTTGTTCCAGCTTATCTTGGTGGCCTGACCTCAAGCGACTGACAGCGCAGCCATTGCATTTGTAGAGTAGCGTTTGGTGGAGATGAGGTTTGGATTAGATCATGGGCCCAGAAAGCTGGAAGGTTGATTTGGCGCTTATGGTGGGGAGGAGCTTGGACCACGCATGACATTTGCAGCGAGTGACTTGCATTTGCGATAAGCTGCAGGCACGCCAAATATATAACGGCGACCTGACGCAATACATAGACTACTCCTAAATTTATCCCTTGCTGCACCAAAGCCCTCGGTTCTATCCAAGCTATTGATGGCGTTTGTCTAATACAGCACGGCGGGATTTTTCAATTAATCAACTACTATACTATTGATCCATCATTGATTCGCTAAGGGATACTCTAAATCGGCCATTTCAACCCAGCCAACGACGCAGACTAACAGCCAGCTCTAAGGCTAAAGATGGCCCTAAGCCGGTGGCTTTACGCCCTGCCTATCCTGCTGCCGGTAGCATTCATGCTGCGAGTAATGGCGATGGTTGGACCTCTCAATCCTGTCGTTGACGAAGCCTATAGCCAGGGGCGATATATTCTTCAAGATGGAACCAGCGTCCCCATCTTGAGGGGTTTGTTCGGAATTCCCGGCTTTGACTATATCCTGGCTCGAATTGCAATAACATTCAGCCCGTTAATATTCTATGACGACCCTAAACTCTGGTGGCAGTGCACCGTTTTCGTCCCAGACGTTGCTGCGGTTGCGGCCATAATTATGTTTGAGTCTCTGAGGCCTGCTAACAAAGGAACTTTCTTCCAGGCGTATGGAATCTTTTGACCTTCTTTGGCCGGTGTTCGTTCATCAACTAACTTATATTTGTATAGATCAGTTGTACCTCTTGTCTTGGCTCAATTTGTGACCCTGGGAAATACTGCACCGCCCTACCTTTACTTCTTCTACGTGCTCTCTCCGCTGAAAAAGTATTCCGCCGCCAGTGCTCGGCGGATTGACGAGGCTGGCATGATTGCTGTTCTCCCAACGTTGTTTGTGGTGTTCTTTATTCCCCATGGCATCTCTCTCTTGCACCATGATCTTGAAATAAGACACTTGGCAAATTGGTACTGGCAGGTTTTCCCAGTATTGGGTTCCATACTTCTCTTTGCACTGTCGAGTGTGATCAGACCATTTCTTGACAATCAAAACATTGAGACCGTTCAGCAACGTAGCAAGACCGGTTTAAACTTCATTGGCGGAACGATGGCAACGCTTGGTGTTGCCTCTTACTGGTTTATGCTTCTCTCTTCACCCCTCCCCGTATCAGAATTGTTCATTCCGAAATACTTAATCGAGTTCCCCATAGATCCGTTGACGACACTTCTTACCATCTTCCAGTATGATTGCATTATCTCTTATACGTCAATATTGCTTTGGTTGGCATACAACTTTGGAGATCTTAAAAATGCTGGCCTCTGTCAATTATCTTGGGCTCGAATTTTCCTTTATTCTGTCGTTATTGGCTGCCTTGGTGGTCCAGGAGCTTTGATCTGGATTGGATGGCTTACGAGAGAAGACATGATGGCAAATGCGGAACATGCTAAGATTGGTTGAAATACGATGCATCTATATGGAGAAAATAATAAGTGGCCATATTTAAGAGAATACAGTTTTTGAGATACTAGGTCTGCCAACATTGTACAATATCTGGTGTTATTGAGTGTTGATTCAAGTCCCAGTTCGGTCACGAGACCGCTACCCTGGAGTAAACAGGGTAGATTGAATTTCTCTTCTAGGCAACACGACTCCGTCTCAGCTTCAGCATGGTAACAGACCCCAACACAACCCATCCATGCTTTGAATATTCATCTCCCCCATAGAAGGGGAATATATAAAATTCAATAATGAAAGTCACTATCAAAGAGTGGAACTCTGTCGCTACATGGCAGTGGGACATTCCCGAAGACGACGTCTGCGGCATCTGCCAGGCTCACTTTGACGGGACGTGCCCTACGTGCAAGTATCCCGGCGACGACTGCAGCCTATGTACGTGCAGCTCTTGGTCTCAAACTTCTACTGAAAAACGACGCGTTAACTGGTCTTTTATAGTGTCTGGAAAGTGCGGGCACAGTTTTCACATGGTTAGTCGGTTTTCAATTGATGCTTTTTAAAAAGGGCTTGTTGTACTGATATGAGTGTAGCATTGCATCATGGAGTGGATTAAGCAAGAGTCGGCCAAGGGGCAGTGTCCCATGTGTCGACAACGTATGTTTTTTTCTTTTCTTTTCTTTTGAGAGTGCCGGCGAAGATGTGGCTATCACAATACTAACTTACGGGTTTGAATAGCTTTTGAATGGCAAGACCAGGCTAGTGAGACGCCTGGACCTAATGAGATTCCTGTTCAAGCAGATTAGGACAACGGATGAGATAGAGGCAAGGCTGCTGAAACAATGAACAGCAACGCACCAGAGGATAAACCATAGAAACACTAATATTACTATATTAAATTCATCATTATCATCCGCCATGTCTCATGCTTATACGTACGTAAATACAATGCGTGCTATCCATAAAGTCCCATAATCGGCCCAGGCGACCTCTTTATTTTATATCCATCATGAGAAAACAACTGTCCCGCATTCCCCTAAGCTTCCGGGACGTATACCCCATCCTTGCAGAGCACCACCACCTTTTTGAAGAATCGCCGCCATTCGAGCGGATCTCCCTTGATCTTGACGAACCGAACGTCTAGCACTTCAAAGCCATCTGGGAGCGGCTGCTTGTCCACGCAGATTTCTCCGTGTAGACTCTGTCGGCGGCCATCGATAGCACGGATTTTGATGGTGACTATGGGGCTACCGTATAGATTCGGCGCGACGGGAGCCAAAGGTACGTTCAGTTGATGCAGTGCGTCGCTGAGCATCTGTACAAGGTGGGTAGCGGGTACGTGCGAGAAGAAGCGGGTGAGAGATTCGGGAGGACAAATGTCACGGAATCGCCGAGCTTGTTGCGTGAGCGACATGGACGGCCCCGGGACTTGCGAGAACTGCGACATGGACGGCTCATCTGCAAGGGAGTCGAAGAGCATGCGACGAGCATTGGAAGAACCCGTGGGTAGAGAAGATGGCTGGGCCCTAGAGCGAAGGACAGGAGCTTCCCAGTCCCAGTCTTTGTCGGCAATGGGAGTTACTGGAGCTTCTGGCTGGGTGGACGAGAATCGCCCGGCGTTGAGTCCGGAATCAACAGTCGGATCGTGAGATGTCGGGAGGTAGGTATGTTTAGTTGTAGGTATGTGGCTGAGATCGATTCGTAGATTTTCTAGCATCTTGGTGGCGAGGACGATGGGATCAAGGATTCTACCATCAGCAGTGAGCAGCGGGTTATGACGCGTATACCAAGGGTGCTGTCGTATCTGAGCAAAGGTGAAGCGTTTCTGAGGATCGATGGACATCATGCCCCTGAGAAGGGAGAGGGCTTCTGGAGGCATTCTCCCCCAAAGGGGATCTGAGCTTTTCCCTGACGTCTTTACATACTCGCCATACTCCCAGCTTGTCGACGATGGCTCGTCCCACGGCGTATTGCCGACCAACAAGACAAAGAGGATGACTCCGCATGACCATATATCGACGAGATCTGGTGAATATTTGGCCGAATTGGGCACTCTCCTATCTGCCCTTCCACATGCGAGAATCTCCGGTGCGATGTATGGTGGGCTGCCGCATAACGTTGAGCTGGCTTTGCGCTGGCCCTTGTACTCAAACATGGTCGCCATTCCGAAATCGGCCAGCTTCAAGCTTCCATCTTGAGACAGGAGGATGTTCTCCGGCTTGAGATCCCGATGTGCCACGCCCTTGGAATGCATGAAGCTCACGCCGCCGACTAACTGGAGGAAGTAGATCTGGGCAATATCCTCCCGGACACCGACATCTGCCTCGATCTTGTCGAAAAGATCACCACCCTCTGCGTACTCCATGGCTATCCATCGCCACACTGAGTCTTCTCCCGAGGCGAACCATTCGATAACATTGGGATGCTGGCCGATGTGAGAGTGGAGGGAGACCTCCATGGCAAGCTGCTTTGCAGAGATGCGGCCATGCTTGGTGGCGTATCCCTTGTGAATGAGCTTGACAGCGAATACTGGATTTGATGAGTCTAACGGAATGGCCTTTTTTATTCTATTTTGGTTCTATTCATTAATAAGGACTGTCTGGTGAATTTTGGGATGGGGGGCGTGAAAGAGGAGTGCACATACGAAGCATAGGCACCGCGGCCAACGGTTTTGGATATGATACGGAAAGGCAGCTCCTTTGGTAGTGGGTCAAGCTGCGACTACGAGACAATTAGCTGGATACACACAAAAATGTTGAGTGCGTGAATGAAGCATTGTTGTGTTTGCCGTATCGGAGCTTTGGGAGGAGTTCACAGTAACTCACCATGATGTCTATTAGTGAAGCTGCTTGTTTTATATGGCGCCTTTTATTTCCGCCAGAAAACAAAAATTAAAATATGACAAAAGAAAATAGATGAATTGAAAAGATGAATTAAACACGAGACGCAATGGAACGAGTTCAAACTCTATTCAAAGAGCATGGTTGAAGCAATATTAGGCAGTAATATCCGCTACTTGGATTGTTAATGATCGCGTGGCCAGTCTAGTCGCGCCTCAACCGTGTAAAGAGGTTTTGCAGCCAATTCGATTTATGGGTCTCTTGCTTTTGCTCCCCTTTCTGACCCGAAGCCCCGCCACTATCTATTGGCTGCTCAGCTCTGTTATCTGGTGCGTTGCTGCGGCAAACAGGCGGTACCCATTCACTGAAACCAAAGCCTCTAGGCGCCTGTAGGACCACAGCAGTGTTTTTTTTTTTTCTTAGGCTGACCGGCAACAAAGCGTGTCTCAGGCGACCTAAACCCGCCGTGTTTTTTTCTCCGATCTTGACCTTCCCATCCATCTCATTCTCTGTCTTTAGATCCTCGTCTTTATTCGTTCGCACAACCCCTGCTTGCCTTGTACCTTTTTGTTTTTCTTTCTTCAGGCAGCTTTCCCCGGATATATCTTTTACAACCCCCATCACCTTCCTATCTGATTAGGTAACTACCTACATTGCATTCCGCAGCCTTATTTTTTGGGGCATCTCTGGCGGCATCCCATTATTGCCCAACGCGGAACGCCTACCGCTTGTTTGCATATTTCCCTTCCCCTGCTTCCAACCTCTCTCTATCTTCTCTCATATTCTCTCGCCAGAGACGTTTTTGTTCGACTCGTGTACTTTGGACCATCTTATTATCTCTTTAATAATCCACTCCTTTGCCCATCTCCGCGCAGGAATCCATCGTCTGAGGAACCTTTTTTTTTATATTTGTTTACAATGGATTACACCGAGGATAACCAGAACTCTGCCCCTGGCAGTGTTCAAGCCTCCAAGCTCAATGCAGCCCGCAAGGGCCCGGACTCACAGAGCGTCACCAAACGGTGCTTACCCCCTTCCCGCGAAAATATCGACTTCATAAAGATGCTAATATGTCCTCAATAGACTCCAGACCGAGCTGATGACTCTCATGACCTCACCGGCGCCCGGAATCTCCGCGTTTCCCTCCGCCGATGGCAATCTCATGTCTTGGACCGCCACCATCGAGGGTCCCGAGGATACACCATACTCTGGCCTTACGTTCAAGCTGAGCTTCGCATTCCCTTCGAACTATCCTTATGCTCCACCTACGGTCCTCTTCAAGACGCCCATCTACCACCCCAACGTCGATTTCTCCGGTCGCATCTGCCTCGATATTCTCAAGGACAAATGGACTGCCGCCTACAACATTCAGACCGTCCTATTGAGCTTACAAAGCTTGCTCGGCGAACCCAACAAGTATGCCCACCCGTCTACTCACTCGATAAGAAGCAATATGACGGACACTAACTTGTGCTGTTTCTAAAGTGCATCTCCGTTAAACGGCGAGGCCGCAGAGCTGTGGGACAAGGATCCGGAAGAGTTCAAGAAAAAGGTTTTGGGACGACATCGTGACATTGAGGAGGAGTAAAGCATTTTATAGCGTGCAGAGTTTATGATTTTACGTTATTGGGTATTTGGAGTCTTTGGAGCACAATTCGATCGTTTGATAGGGTATTTGGGTGTATTTTGCATTTCCGCAACTAGGGCTGGGGAAAGGAGGGCTGCCCGTCCCTTCCACAAGCGCATGACTGGTTACAACATATAAATAGAACCTGTCAAATAGATTATGACAAATCACCGCCTCACCAGGCTGTTTCCCGTCACTCTCCCTTCTGTAGTAGTCAGGGACTCTCTGCCGCCGGCAATTGTTGCAGGGGCGAGAGGTTTGTTGTGGAATAAAAAAAACCTTGTTGATCACATTGCCGTCTTTTATTTTAAGCGTGAAAAGCTAGAAGAGCCGGTTGCAACTCCGTAATGCCATGCCACCCCAGAACCATTCCCAAAGAGAAACAAGTTTTCTTTACTCCTCAACGACCTCAGTCGCAAGGCCCTTGGGGTTCTTGACATTGACCGCCTGAACGTAGCTGTACAACTTCTCCTTGGCACCCTCCTCATCGTTTCGTCGTCGAGAGATTCGTACTCGGATTCTGTAAGCGACACCCTTGACACCCTGCTCCCAAACCTTTTTGTTGAGCTGGGGGTCGATCCGGACGTCAGTGGTACCCTGGGGAAAGGAGTTAGCAATTTTTTTTTGTTCCACTTGCGAAGAGTTTCGCGTCCATTCCCACGCAGTCAAACTGCGCCTAGAGGGATGTTGCTGTTGGGAAGTCGTACCATGGCCTTGGTAGCGAAGTACTTGATCTCCTTGATGGCACGGGGAGCCCTCTTCTTGAAAGAGACACCATGCAGCTTTACACGCAAACTGTTAGCATTCCTTCTATCCAAAACCCCGAATCTTTTTCCTTTTTCGAAAATTCGGCTAGGTGGTCGAGACGACGTACTCTCTTGTGCATGTGGATGGTGTACTCGCGGGCAACGACATCCGCAATGGCGGAGCGCTGAGCAGGCTTCTTTGACGACATTTCTGGATTGGGTTGACAGTCAGCTTTCGAGTCGGATTGAAAGGCGGCGTGACGACAAGTGTTGAGAATTCTCTTGCGACCAGCGTTTGACAGAGATTCCTTGGATGAGAGGGAGAGAGATTTGGTGCGCTTCGTACCTGCGGATCGACTCTTCACGGTCTGGGCGTTGAGAAAGGTGGTTGAAGTCGGAAATGCGAAATTCCACAAAATCTTTGTGCGTAGGGCAGGCTCGAAATTCCAGTGGTGGGGGTAGCGAGCCAATCATGGAAAAGTCGGCTCTGGCTCCACCGCAACTCACGTGATTGTGCAGCACGCAGCTGCATTCTCACCTGAGGCATCCATTTCGACGCCAACTGCGCCCCAAGTGGGAAATGAAACCAGCGCCAGACTAATGACCCGTTCTCCATACAGCGTCAAAGCCATCGCTGCCGCATTCCAGCTATCACCACCGGCAACGGGCTACTACAAGCTCCTCTGTGACGGCTTCTATTTCTCTCTCTCTCGCTCGTTCGCCTAATCGCATCGCTATTCGTCGCTTTCGTCCGCGCCAGATTCGCCATCATTTCCCCGGCAGGGAGATTTTTTCCCTTCTCGCGAGCTTCTGTTGTTGCTCGTTACACAAACTGTTTCAACTAGCAACGGGAGTCCAGAGCAATAGCAGGGCAATTTCCGATATCAAACCCTCAAAAATTTCGCTCGTTTTATCATAATCAATAATCTTCTTGTACACCATGGAGGACAGCCGAGAAACCACGGCGTCAACAACGCCTCAGCCCGACATGACGCGCAATAGATTGCCAACTCTCTTCGAGGTTTTGAGCCGTCGCACTCTGCCACCAGTTGATCTCTTCTCGTTCTACATCTATATGCGGGACCAGCAGCGATCTGTTGACTATCTGGACTTTTGGTACGGCCTTTCTTTGAGTACAAATAGGCAGAGTATCTGATGAAATACTGACATATTGGTCAGGTTGGATGTGTCGCAGCACATGTCACTTTGTCGCCATTACGTCCGCGAACTTCGACGATCAGTTCTCATAGCAACTCCAGATCTCGAAAAGACATCTAAGCGATCGTCTCAAATACTGGAGCTTGGCGACTTGGATTCTCGTGCGGCGGGTCCATCGATGTACGCAACAGAGAAGGAAAGAGATCGAGACGCTCACATGTCAGCCTTCTTGCGCGAAGATCAGAGCCATGATTCACCTCAAACGCAGAGCGGATCAAATCACACAAAGCCTAGCCCTCCATTCAGCCTATCTCATGACGCAACGGACTCAAACTCTCCAGCCCATACGGTTGCTCGGCAAGATATTAGGGCTTCTGCCGAGAAAATTCTCTATACTTTCTTGATGCCTGGAGCCGAGAGAGAAATCACACTACCCGGATCGATCACCCAGGATGTTACGGCCTCGATCGAAGAGTATGGTCGAGATGACCCGGAAGTCTTTGATGTGGCTAAGGATTACGTATTCCAGGCGATGGAACGAGATGCGTTTCCTGGTTTCTTGCGCATGAAGGCCTTGGGCAATCTTATTCCCCCAACACTTGTTATGCGCCTCATCATTGGACTTGTTGCCATGTTTGGAGCATTTTGGACCTCCTTTATCCTCATTTTCCTTGATAAATCTCGAGTAACTCGATGCTGGGTAAGCTATGTTCCGATTTGATATCCAACTTTCCTATGACATATATGGCTAACATGTCATCCTTTTCAGCTTATTCTTCCATTTACTGTTGGCGTATATTTCCTTGCGTCGTACCAATACTCCCTTGACCCTATCTTGGCGCTCATCGGATATAGCGAGTATACGCCGTTTAACTTCTCGCGCATTCGAGAACCCTATGTCCGCCGTCTCCTTGCGAAGCGAGCTCTCATGGTGTTGGCCGTGACTATTCTCATCGACGCTGGATTGTGTGTCCTATTCATTCTTGTCCCAGGCAAGAGACTCTGAGTCTCATTTCACACGTCTTTTCTCAGCCGGGGGATGCAGGACATTACGCCGGCTTGTACGCAAAATCTTGGACACAGGTTATCTCCGTGTGCGTACCGCTGAGCAAGATTAATCTAATTCAAATCACGACCGTTACGACCAATTGTTTTATAAGGTTTAATTTGGGCGATAGGATATTTTCCCCTTTGAAACTAAGACCCGAGAGAAAGAGACCAGTAGGGATTCCGGCGCGAGCTTTTAGACTTTGTTTTTCTTTCTTTCTGTATTGCTGGCAATTTATATCATCAGCCACGGTTTGGAGTTGCTGGTTCAACCTTTTTTTATATTCCTCATAAATAGCAGAGCTTGGGATGGCCTTTAATCTGTTTAGTTCTTGTATTATATCATATTCCTTCGTGACTATCAAAATTCATTTCACATTGGAAGTCTAAGTTCCGCTTATCGTGCCAACGTTTCCCCCTGCCTTTTGTTACAGCTTCCTCTTGCTAGCCCTTTTAGCCAGGTCTTCTGCATATAATTCATCGAGATCCATCAACTCGGCGGCTGCCCCCATGGGGTCAGCCATGGAGCGCTTATTAATAGCTCTACGAGTCAAATTGTCTCGTTGGAAAGCTGAGATCATACCACCTTTATCCCCATCATTCACGCTATCCACTAATGCCTGTAGCTTTTTGTCTGAGGCTCGTTTTTCTCTCTCTCGTATAGTAGCCGCATCACGAATGCTCTTGATCTGCTCCTCGAGGTCCCCGAGGGTAGACTGACAACGGCCAGCCCAATTTTGTAGGGCACCAATCATATCTGGGATTGTGCCGGGAGCGAGATCTCGGAGAGGGGCAACGCCTGTTACTTGTATGGCTTGGCGAGCAGGGTCGAGGGTAGCGTGCAAGAGGCCGGCGTAGATGGCCGTGATGACGAGGTCTTCTACCTCTCGGGCCGAGGAGAGGCCCAGAGCTTTTTGTAATGCATCGTATGATAGACTTGATCGATCGCTAGCTAGTGATAGCAGTGAAAGCTGTCGCAGCTTGAGGGTCTGGGTGTCGTTCAAGGCAGGTAGGTCGGCACTCGCATGGTATGTCCCGTAGGAGCCATATGAGAAGATCTGGAGTAGCGTGAAGTATGAGGTGAATTCCGGGCTGGCTGCGAGGGCCTGGATCTGCGGTGTCTGGAGGAGCTCGGTGAAGATGAAGGTGTTTGGAGCTGAGGTTGCGCGAGTGACGAGATCGGCAGCGGCGCGGGGAGAGGTGGCTGATTTTGAGAGCGCAAGGAAAGGCTATGGAAACATTTGCGTTGATATGAGTGTCATAGAAGAAAGAGGGTTTATACATCATCAGGGAAGTCATACCTCTAAAGCATTCAACGCCTTGGTTTGCTCCATGGTGCTTTCTGTGGCTTCTTATTTCTTGAAACGCGATGGCAGACTATGGATCACGATTTGGAGAGGCTGCCGCATGCCCAGGCGGCGGGGAGTGGGGAAGGATCTCGATCTGATAGGCGAGGCTGACGATTTGGCAAAACGTGAATATAGAACAAAAAAGGAGCACAGGATTTTGGCTAGAGGGGCTGCTTTAGTGCCGAGAATCCGCGATTTCAGTCCGTTTGGGTGGTTGATTGTATCAGGAGGGTTTGAGGTTTCGGAGGCAGTTAGTGTTGAGTGGTCGCTAGGCCAAGCCGCGGGGCATTGGGTGGAGGGGCGTGAAACAGAAGGGACATGGGCGATTTAGGTTGGAGAGATGCATGCTAGAGAAATAACGGCCAGTAGGGCCAGATTATTTACTATTTTTTTTTTCTATCGGTTTTTTTTTTCTCTATCACCGTTATGAAGTGCAAAGACTTCTATGCCTAAAATAACAGCTGGGAAAAAAAAAAAAAAAAAAAAAAAAGTACCCAGGTAGACAGC
>JARFTM010000192.1:0-59208 GCA_030278935.1 Trichoderma polysporum | reverse complement strand
TAAGTAAAAGAAGTATATATATATCTTATTATTTACTTATATTTACTTTTAATAAAGTAAATATCTTCTTAATTAAGAAATTGTTTACTGGTGTTTACTTTTAAGAAAGTGAATGTATATTTAATTAGTTGTGCGGTCCGTTGATATTCCAATATGCCTACCCTGTAGGCCCATTGTTGCGACCATAAATGTTAGGTCGTAACAGTAAACGATTATAAGAAATGGAACTTGCATAGTTAAACATAAAATATAAAGTATTTATGAACTATAAGATAAACTTGAATTTGTATTATATATCTATACTATTAAATGTGAAATTGTACTTGATCTTATCTTTTATTATTATATCTCTATCTGCTTTCATCAACAAATAAAAGAATATATTTATATCGCTCTTAATGTGTCCGCTTTGTGGTGTGGTTTGCGAAGTATGCAATGGTACTTAACTCTAGGATATATGAGTTCAGTCTGTCGGGATGTTCCTTCATCATTTTCTCGTATAAATCTGTCGAGCTGGACGCAGTCCGTGCAAATCTACGAAAGTCGCGAATATACTTTTTGGTTTCTGCTAGGTGATACGTTCCGTCCTTTTGCGCGTTAGTAACAAGACATTTAATGATCGTGGATTAATACGTACTACTTCATTCGGCTTTTTGTGCCCAGCAATAACAATTTCCGGTCTTAAGGCCTCAATTGACTCAATTGACGCGATCCAGTCCTCCATTAGCTCTGGTGTAGGAGTTTCAAGTAACCATTGATGTGCATGTCCATATACAACATCACCGCAAACAACCAATTTCAGTGACGGAACATGAATAACTGTTGAAGCATAAGTGTCTCCTTGACCAACTTCGATAGCCTGGATAAGATGACCCTCGAGGTATGTCTTGCCATCCTCTGGTAGAGCTTCAGCAAGAAGTTCTGTCTGGTTTCCTAACTGGGCTGGCGGTAGAATACTCTCCCAAAAAGATGCAAAATAAGAAGGTACGATTTGTTGCTGCATGTGTTTGACTGTATGAGCTGTGGCCACCATCTTCACATGAGGAAAGTGCTTTTTCAAAGTATGGCCTCCAAAAAAATGATCTCCGTGTCCATGTGTAACGTAGATAGTGGTGAGATTCCTTCCTTCAAGATTCGCGCAGAGCCAATCTACAAGATTTTCGCTCTGAGCTACGCTCCACGCAGTGTCGACAAGGATTGCTTCCTTCTGCCCATATATGAGAGTTGTGGAAATTGGCTGCCAAACGTTATGCGACGTATGTGGTGTGGTTGTTAAAACGGGAATCGGATTCACCACGTAGACACTAGCTTGTAACGACATGATTGTAAATCAGATGCGACTGTTCTCTTTTAATGTTTGATAGAAGGCTGTATTGATGACAATGGAGTTGGAGAAGAAAGGAAAAGGAGTGGAAAGGAGTAGATTTATAGAAGCATCTTTTACTGAAATTTTGCTCTCTTGATATATAAGCATCTATTTTTAATCGCACCTTTCTTATTTGGCTTACGTACTTTTACAGAATAAAGAGTTGTAACCCCGAAAAATGGAGTTCATGAAATTCATCAAGGACGTGATTTATAAGACGTTACAACGGTTACTTGGCAGGTCTAGGCATAGTTGGAGATTCCATTGTGAACGCCATAAACTAAATATAACGCTAGGCAGGCATTGAAGGCTTCTTAATTTCCCAGATCCAGAAAATACCGGCGGTCAGCTTATTTCACTGGGCGTATATTCAATGCTGCCATGTCGGGGATCTAACACTAAGGCCAATGATCTTGCGCTATCTACACAAAGGCATTATGTTGCGCTTGTTCACCTATGGCCATAAGGGGGTATCGGCGATAAGAGACCAAACTAGGCGGCCACTAGGCGGCCGCTGGCGGGCCATTAATCCGCTGGCGGCCGTTGTGCGCACGTAGCTACCACATATTAGCGCTCGTAGCATTTTGAACGGCGATAGGGCTTACTTCATACTTCGTATACGGGTACTTTTAGCATCCTAGAGGGTAATTATGGAAATTGCGGTTCATAATTATAGTTACATCGTAAAAGAGGGATATTGAATATAAATGAACCGTCCAAAACTCCCAAATCTCCTGCCAGATCACTTATATCTGATTATTATTGGTGCTGCACAGCCTGTGGTATCGTTCTCATATTCGACCAATTAATACTTCATCATGATTATCATACCATTTCTTTTTCTGAGCCTTCTCTTTACGAAAGGTACCACTTCTTCATCGCTTGGAAGAGACATTTTGACAAATTATAACACATTATCCTTTCAAACTTCTCACAATGTAACCAGGGTACTCATCAATAACCCTCCAATCAACCTTTGCGATTATAAGCTTATAAACGACCTTTATAACTACCTGACATGGCTGAACAGCACAAGCGCAAACCCCAACGTTAACGCGTCTGCTTCAAAAGTTGTCATCTTCTCCTCAGCAAACCCCGAATTCTTTCTTGGCCATGCCGATATCCATCAATTTTCTCTTGAAAACCCTCTACCTCCAAATGTTCACCAGAATACAACCCTTATCAATTTAAAATATTTTGCAATCACCCGCCTGCTAGCGTCCCTTCCCCAAATCTTCATTGCAGAGATTAGCGGTCGTGCGATAGGGACCGGACAAGAGCTCGCTGTCCAGATGGATATGAGATTCGCTTCTTCGAAAGCTAAAATTGGCAGTCTAGAAGTCGCTTTGGGAGACTTCCCTGGAGTGGGAGGTCTACAATACATGTCTAAGTTAATCGGATTGGGGAGAACAGCAGAACTAATTCTAGGGCAAGGAAGTGTTGGTGCAGTGGAGGCAGAAAAAATTGGGCTAGTGAATAAGGCATTTGAAACTATAAATGCTATGAACCAACACGTTGATTCTTTGGTGAAAAGGATTGCACTATGGCCGAGCAGTGGTATCTTAGCGACTAAGAGAGGACTAAGAGATGGAAGTGGCCCGACTGACGAAGCACTGAAGGCAGACGGAGACAGATTTATAACCATAAGCAGGCTTCCGGCCCTGCAGCCTATAGCCGATAAGTTTTTGGAGTTGTCCGGAGAGGAGTTGGGTAAATACGAACTCGATATTCCGGAAGTTTTAACCAAAATCTACAATTAAGTCATGTCCAACAAGGGGCACAGAACATATATAGTTTGCATCGCTTATAAACACAAGCTTTCTCAAAAGAATCTTTTTAATATTTAGTGTAGAAGTCGGTATATTTGAAACGGCAGATAACCTGCTGAATAATAATAATTATGACCCTTTCTTTCTACATATGATTGTTAATAAACATACATGATAAATTCATCTCAAAACTATTTAACTAATAATTAGAGTGTTATATAGTAGTTTATATTCGAATCTCATAATTTCAAGCAGCAGGTTCAAGACATCATAGCTATTAAGTTAGAGCCTGCTTCATATTAGGATCTCCCCCCAATACTGTAATAAATATTGAGAAAGCAGGATAATAATTAGATGCTATATCTGCTATTATCAATAAGAATGCATAAGAGCTTGAGCTTCTACAATCTGCAAGTATAACCCTAGGCAATGATTAGCATTAAAAATGGGTAATGTGTAGGTTACATTTCCTTATAACATACTTGCGGCCTGCCATCTCTTGTTTTTAGTTTCCAAAGCCGATTTGAGTACTTCTAGACTCTTAATTGATTCATCGCATTCTCTTTCTCCAATTAGTCGAATTAACATGGAGGCTGATTTATAAGTCGAATGTAACACTACTGGAGATACTTGACTTAGAGCTTCGAGTGACATATAAATGAAAGAGTTTGAGGTTGTCGCAATCTTTTTTGAAATATCCTTCATTGCTCTCCACGAATCTTTGTGTTGCTGGAACGCAACAGATGTTGACGCCGTTGTATTGGGTAAGATATATCGCGAGTGAAGCACGAAAAGAGCACTGGAACAAATTGCTACTGGATTACAGTACCTTAAATTAGTTCTCTCGCATTCTATCCCGCAAACGACGATCAGTGCGCGAAGAGTCCGATCAAGTTGCTGTACTTCATCATATTGGCTGCTTTCATCGATAAACGGCTTTGAGAAATTTTGAAAGACTTGTCCAAGGAGGTGTGTTGCATGCGCTTGTCGAGCAAAACGTCCCAGATTGATATCTGAAACAGAAGCAGACATGTTTATTGGATAGTTCGACCCTATTGTCTGAGATCTATTTTAATACAACGTCTGCAGTAAGCATATCTGAGATTAATTCATACCCCTTGATCCCATTTCAGATCATCGGCCGGAAGCAGGTCGTATGGCGTAGGGTCATCAGTTGCAAGCGTTCTATTGGGTGAACCTAAGTTCATGACACTTTTAAACCAATCAGTTTGTTGTTACGTAGGGACAATTTAGGGTTGTATATACCGCTCCAGAATAAGAATGGCCCACCAAACCCGTCGTCTCTCTTCTGTCTCAATCCAGGAGAGTTGGTCCAGCCCTTGTGCTGTGGATCTGAAGTCTAGGCCTAGCGCAAGTCCATATGCTGCGCAGGTTTTGATCGTCATATATGCAGAGGGATATATTCCGTGGCCAAATTCATATAGTGCGATCAATACTAGAGCCTGTAAAGCTTGAATTGTAAAAGTCCCGCTAAGGTCCAACTCGGTAGCATACTGTTTTGCGCTTAGGTAGCTTTGTGTTTTAGGTGTAGCATCGTCCGCCGATGGTGACCAAATAACTAGTTTCATGCAGAGGCAAAGCAGTACAACATCTGCTCGCGGCGGCAACAATGGATTCAAAAGTCGATCATAGAAGACCTTTTTGGAAACAATTGGCATGTAGGTGTGGACTGAGTTGAAATATAGCATCGCAACATTTCGGACCTGCAGGTAGTCACCTACCAGTCTTGAAATATAGATAGGAATTGAAATAATTGGTTTTGGAATCTCCATCAGGCCATGTTGGAAGACGTCATGGTCTAAGAAGAATACAGTTGGAAAAGAATTCTCTGCTGATAGATTATCGATTCGGGCATTCCGGTTTTCATCGTCAGATTCTTGGCCATCAGACGACCCGTAGCTGCACGTTAAATTCTTGCTGCTCAGGTTAGCCTTAGCATACCCTGATTATAACTTATCGCTTCTTTACATACCGCTTACACAATGTGCACTGAGGAACTCCTTTGTCACACTTTCTCTTTCTTTTTTTGCACGTTCGACATGCAAACTGTGCTTGATCGCTAACCATTTGCTCTATAGTGCTTGCGTGAGGACCCATCTAAAAACAGATCTCAACTACTTCATTCAAGTAAATCGACTTTGGGCTTCAGAATAAAATTTGAATATGGTGGCCGTCGGCGGAGAATGACGGGAATACTTGACGTGGATGCGAACTTCTACGGACCTGGCGGGCATTGCCTTTTCAAGTGTGCTTTGCTGCATAGTAAGCATGCGCTTAGGAGTCTTTGTAATCGAAACCGAATAGTGGCGGCCGCCAGCGGACATATGCCCACCCAAACGCCTAGACGCGAGCTAGTCAAGCTTCAGTAAGTACTCCACACTACTGGTAAAGTGCACTAGTAATAGGCATACCTGAATATACATAGTTTCTGTAAGTCGCCGTGATACGAGAATACATATCATGTACATGTACAGCTCTAACTAGCTTAGCTATTTATGGTTAAGGAGTAGTAACAATGTGTAGTAAAGAGCTCTTGAAAGATTCCAAATTAATAGAAAGTCAACTCCTGTCTTTCGGGAGTAGCCTTGTTATATCCATGAAGTTTTAATATCTTCACAGATTAGTCTCCTGGCAGGGCTTATTTGCCTTGTCTACTTTTTCTTCTTCTCAATGCATACTCTGGTATGCATACCTGTCATATCCACACATTCAAATTCAGACTAGCGCTCATAGTACATATTCATTATGAAGTAACGCCGATGTCTATCCCCAGGATGCGCCTGGAGTATATTTGACTGTCTAGGGCTCGACTTGATTCTAAATGCTATTTAATAAATTGCAATCCCCGAGGCTCAATGACTGTCCGCAGCACCATTCGCGGATTCTTTCACATAGGTGACACTGACTATCAAAGACCTCCATCAACAACTTCCAAGCAAAGTACACCAACTATAATGTCTACTCCAAAGAATATTCTTATTATTGGAGGCACTCGCGGTATAGGACTCGAGCTTGTTCAACAATCAGTGAGTACGATAGAAGGGGTGTTACCTCTTAGAAACTAACACGACTTGCTTATTTAGCTTACTCTCTACCCTTCTGCTACCATATTTGTAACTGCTAGAGATGTCAATAATGCACACAAGCTCCAAGAGCTTGCGTCGGCCGAAAACCCCCGTGTTAAGATCGTAACTGCT
This sequence comes from Trichoderma polysporum, assembly GCA_030278935.1. Classification (NCBI taxonomy): domain Eukaryota; kingdom Fungi; phylum Ascomycota; class Sordariomycetes; order Hypocreales; family Hypocreaceae; genus Trichoderma; species Trichoderma polysporum. The sequence continues at coordinate 52,855 of JARFTM010000192.1, read as the reverse complement.
GATGTTACCGATCCTAAGTCGCTTGCGGAAGCGGCAAAAGAAATTAAGGCCGAAACTAGCTCTTTGGACTTTGCGATCTTTAATTCTGGAGTTCTCCGTGGCTGGGGAAATCTTACAGAAATAGGGATTGAAGGTCTTAAAGAGAATATTGATACCAATGTCTATGGTGCTTATTATGCTGCCATCGAATTCTCGCCACTTCTTCTCAAGTCTGAGTTCCCAAAGAAGTCATTGGTCCTCATGTCTTCTGAGTTTGCTTCTTTCGGGCTGGAGGAAGGAATCTTCAAATCTCACGCTGCAGCGTTTAATACTCCTGATCACGACCCTACAGCGATGTACAATATTTCTAAGGTATGAAGTTCATTATCTCTAGAGTGTGGCAGATTACTAACTAACTACCATAGACTGCCCTTAACCGTCTTGGCAAGGAACTTGACCAGGTTTTGAGACGTAAAGGCCTTCCAGTCATCTTGATGCATCCGGGATTAGTTATCACTGACATGAATCCATGGGGAGCTATTGGGGTTACTGAGAGTGTTACTGGAATGTAAGTTGCATATATTGACCAATTTATAGTAATATTGCTAACCACATTTAGCCTGAATGTCATTGGATCTTTTAACTCTGGCGAAAAAAACTTCGTCAGCTATACCGGCGAGCTTATGCCATGGTAGCTACCTACATATTGTTAACAAGATGGATGAATGTACGGAGTGTCGATTATGCAAGACTGGCCAGTAGATATGGAGAAATGGAACTACATTAAAAAAGAATCGGATATTCCTTCATAGTCGAACAAGCATGAGATAAGTCGAGACGAAAGTTCATGTTTTATTTATTAAACTGGTACAGCGCAGATGTAGCAAGAGTGCGAGTCAGAAGATTATTTTCATTAATCGCTTTATATCTTACAAACGACCATAGTCATCTCACAAAGGTTTCATTCAACAACTTATATATACTTTATTATAATGGTTACTTCTAAGTTTGTTATTACGGCTCCTACCGTCCTATTGCCCAGATGTGGATTTATGTAACTAGCTTACTTAGTGGACGTAAATAATAAAACAAACAAACAAACAAGTTTGTTATTAGGTGGATTTATGTAACTAGTTTACTTAGTGGACACTAATAATAAAACAAACAAACAAACAAGTTTGTTATTAGAACCAAAGAGATATAAAGTTACACTGAATTCCTCTGGGTAATCTAAATCTATTACTAATAGTAATATTATAATATGTCAGATGATCAAGTTAAATATTCAATACGGTAAATCATTATGCTCTTGTAGCTAAGAAGACAGCAACATAATTTACTCTTAAATCAGTGTTACATTCTAGCACAGTTGATCCCTTGACAGTTAGTACGTTCTGTTAGATCAATTACTAATACTAGGTCCAATTGCCCACTTTTGCCGAATGGCGTAACAAAATGACACATCCTCATAATAAGTTATTTCGGTTGGCGCAACTTTTGCTCAAGTATATCAATCCCAGCCATCTTCTTGATGCTTTTATCCAACATTCCAAATGGTAGAAATGTGCCCATCCGTACCCTTCCTGCTTGTCCGCCCCTCCATATCACGGAGGGCGGCCTCTGTTTCAACAGATCTTGCACCACTTGCTTTGCCCATACGGATGCTGGAACCGCCAAAGCGTCGGCGCCATCACCTCGCAACTTCTCTTCTATAATTTCTTTTGCCGGGGCATAAATGGAATTTGCCGGTAAAGTAGCTTGTGTGGCTTGGATCTGATTTTTGAAAAAGTTGGATCGTACAATTCCAGTTTTCAGCTCGATAACTGTAATCCCGAACGGGGCCAACTCAAGCCGCTGAGAATCCGAAAACATTGCCATCGCTGCCTTCGAGGCGTTGTATGCAGATCCGAATGGGAGTGTAAAAACAGACAAAACAGACGTCTGATTTACAATGATACCCTTAGAATTGAGTAGTAAGGGGAGAAATGCTTGTGTAACAGCAATGTAAGACCAGACATTCAAGTCAAACAGCTTTTTAGCCTCAGAGATAGAGAGATCCGATACAGGCATGCTATATCCTCCACCAGCATTATTGACTAAGATATCAAGACTGCTTATTTTGGTGAGACAGGACTCAATTGAGTTTGCTGATTGCACGTCTAGCTCAAGAGTTTTAATGCCGAGAGAAGCAAGCTGCGTCATCTTAGCAATATCTCGTGCTGTAGCATAGACATCTAGACCGGCTTCATGAAAGGCAATGGCGAGTTCAGCGCCCAATCCACCGTCGGAACAACCTGTAATCAAGACTGACCGTTTTCGCGTCGACATCGTAACAACTGTTGGACCGTGCAGGTTGTTGGCCTCGAATATGTAGACTGAGTTTAAAACGACTGTAACTCTAGAGGTTAAACAGAGATCAACAGCCGAGAAGGGAGCAAGTGCGAGCTTAATATACAATTGCGAAATGCGAAATCAAGCCTGCGTAAGCATATTGATGTATTTAGGTAGCCGTTGTTACTTGCTGCTAAGAACGAGAGCTGATTCAAACCTGGTACGGGACTTCGGACATTTGGTCATTCCGACAAGATTGCGAAGCAAATCGCAGTTGGCTTACGAGTATTTCGAAAGATCTCAAATTTTACAGTACATTCATACTTTCTGTATCACTCCGAACCCGATTTCTCGGAGCTGTATTACCACAGTGGCGGCCTAGACCCCCTGCGTTACCTCAAATCATGCGAAGGTGGCTGTAGTATTTAAAGCGGACGCCCTAGCGTAACTAACGCCTGGAAAGGAAAGAGGTACAAGGATTATGCATATTCGTCTCACTAATCCAACGCTAGGCAGACGATCAAGTATTCCACAGTGCTCTTCTACTTCCTTGGCTGTTGAATATGGTGCTCAAGGCTGAGTTTTACTGAGTATCCGACAGCTATTGGTAGTTATTGAAAGTTTCATGTCTTTTTAACTATAAGTATTTTATAATGCTCCACAGACACTTAGATCTTTCATCGAAAATCCAGCACAATTAGTTGCCACGTTAGCCCAACTAACATGATGACTTAATATCCTCACCTGCAAGTGGGAAGGTGCTGAACCATATAGCTTTAACCTTCTTAGAGGATCCAACCGTTTAATATTCGCTTTTTGACGATTTCATACTCCTTTTAAACTAAGCTAAACTAATCAAGTATTATACGATGCGTGCTGTACAGAGTTGTAGGTAGATGTACGCAATCAGGACGAGTGTGAAAGTCGAACAATTAGACGAAAGCAGGAATTTCGATTGTTTGATAACACTTCTCACCCAGAATTATATCAATATTTAAAATATTGTTAATTTATCTAAGAAGTTCTTACATGAGAAGACTACATGCTAAAAGCTATATTTGTAGAAGCCCTCGGATATTACATGAAGAGTTCAGTTGAGAACTGTGTTTCTACCCTATGCTCTACTCTAACAAGCTAGTTTTTAACAAATTTTGTTTACGATATCATCCTTCACCCCGAAATTGCTTTCCTATTTCTCACTTCACCCATTAATTAGAATCACTGCTTAGCATTTTCTGGATGTATCATCAACTTTCTCCGTTCTCTTTCACTCGAAAGGATTGCTTCGAAAGATTACCTCGATCCAGGTTTTCATTTCTCACTAAAAGCCCAACAAGGAAGCCCATGCCAGCAAGGCCAGTTGTGACATACCAAACAGTTCTTAAGGCATCCGCGTATATATATCGATAGGTGTCTTGCACGTCCTGCATAGTCTGAGGAAAAGCGTTGATTACATCATAAGCACCAGCAGCCTGAGCGCCCGTAATGACAAAGTGTGGTGGGATCCGACCAGCCGCAATTGCTTTTGCTAGGAAGCGATCAAACTCGTTCTGGAACACTGTGCCGCCGATAGCAACGCCGAAAGCCTGGCCCACGCTTCGAAAGAACGCGAGCATTGAGGTGGCAATTCCGATATCTTGATCCGCAGCAGTAGATTGTATAGCAAATAGAGGTAACTGGAACAAGAAACCTGCTCCAATTGCAGGAATAATGCGGATAGCGTATAGAATACCTGCGGATGACTTTGGATTCATAAGAGCGATCAGCCCTGACCCGGTAGTCAGGAGCACCCACGCCAACCAGGTCAGTTTCTGGAAACGAAGAGACCTAGAAACCCAAATACCGCAAAATACAGCAGAGATTGCAACCGGGGCACTAAAATTATATTCTTAGCATCTGAAATTATGTTGAGTTAGATTTGGTTTGAAGATGACTTACGTGCCCGGAAGTGTTTCTGCCGAAGATTTGAATAGAGGATCACCTCTGGCGCCAAGAAACTAAGAGCATAGATTAGTTTTACAGCTTTTAGATAGCATAATGAAGAACTGACAAAGATGATCATATAATATGCAGAAGCCCACAATACTAGGCCATGGATGAACCCGCCAAAGAAACCCGTGTTGCCACTGCGGTTATTAAAGATACGGAGTGGCACCATCGGCGCTTTCGGCACTTTCCATTCAATGAGAAGAAATATTCCAAACCCAGAAACACCAATAACTAAGGGTACTAAAACGCTTGCGGAAGTCCACGGATTTGTAGTACCCCCGGTGGTGATGCCGTAAAGTAATAGTGTCGTGGCAGCGATAAACACAGCGATTCCTAAGTAATCCACACGGGCGATTTTTTCCCTGAAGGAAGACTTATCCTGTACAAGATGTAATGCGTACACAATGCCAGCAATGCTGAGAATGCAAATAGGTATATTTATCCAAAAGACCCAACGCCAAGACGTATACTGTCCAATTGCTCCACCTACCGGTACCTATCAAATTAGCTGTCAGCCCTTGCAGAACCTGTAGAGGCTTGCAAATTATTCAAAGCCCAATGTGCGTCTTACCCCGATGTTGGTGCCCAGAGCCCACGCAAAGGCCCCCATGGAAAGATATTTTGGCCTCTCCCGGAGCGTTGTGATATCGCTGAGGATAACTGTTGTCAACGTCAGACAACCACCCCCTCCGAGACCTTGGACTACCCGTGCAGCTACGAGCCAGTTCATATTCTGTGCACAGCCGCAAAGAATGCTTCCAAGGAGAAAAATAGTGATCGCAAATACCATGACCCACTTCCGGCCGCTAGGGTATTTTGTAAACATGATGGTGGTCCTAAGTATGCAATTGAAATCTTACAAAATGTCTGAAATGGTGCCATAAATAGGCACTGCGACCTATATTGACTGATGTCAGAAAGTTGCAGACCCAAAGAATAGATGAGCTTACCGTCTGAGCCAGTAAATAGGAAGTTCCCACCCAAAAAGCTTCCAAGCTGTTTCCTTTTAGTGAGGATGTGATAGCTGCTAAAGTCGCCGCGACGATAACTGAATCCATGGCAACGCTAACTGAAGTTAGGCAGAGCATGAAGACGGTGACTTTAAACTTGAAAGGCTTCTTTGGTTCCTGGAGTGTACCATCTTGGGCTTCCTCCCTGATATAACTAGCGGTATTTGGAGAAGCTTTGCATAATTCAATATCTTCTTGGCGGTCTCCGTCTGTTGCAGAATATGGGTTCGAAACAGAGAGACTAGATGGTATAGGCTTGGAGATATCCATGGTTAGCTTTTCTTGTCTTTTAGCAGATGCATTTTTAAAGCCTCAATATAAGAGCAATAGCATTCGGTTTTAATCCTTTGATTCCTTGTTTTGGCATTTTGTCGATATTTACTCCGAGCCTCCGTGTCCGTCTTATTCGTAGGCCGTTCTCTCCAGCAGATAATTTGGTACCCTAGCAATAAACATTACTTTTTTGTCGCTTGCTGAGAACAAAGTCCCCAAAGTTAAGTTAGGCCCCACTTAGCCCCACTCTATAGTTCTACGCTTGACCTAAGATCACTAATCATTGAAAGAATCATTCTACATGATTACTATTCACAAACCGCGAACGTTTGAGATAGGCGGAATTGTCATGTTCACTTGACATCTCAAGAGTTGTAACTGAGTCAGAGCTGAATCGCGAATACTATGCCTAAAATAGATGTTTATCTTGCCCCGCATTATCTTTCTATTTTCCAATAACGTGCGCTCTCCCTCCCTAGAATATACATACATGTATATATGTGTACGTATATTGCATGATTATCTTACCAATATTCTTGAGATAAGAGTGGTCTAGCTTTTGCACTGTACTCGTCCACAGTTATGTTCAATTTTCTAATGCTTTTAGAGTTTACCTTTAGCTTTGTTTCATTCCTAAATAGGAAATAGGTGCAGGGATTCTGCAGATACCACTTCGCGTTCATCTTTTTCTAACCTTAATTAGCTTGGTTTATCACTGCCCCACATGGCAGCTATAGAGAAAATTTCAGAGCTGAGAATGCTTTGGCAATCGAAACACCCAGGCGTTCTCGAACAATACCCAGATTCTAGATTCTTCTCCTGATATTTCTGCTAAGCTGGATTCTTTTTTAAATATATATAATTATCGTATAGACATAATGAGACTACCCTATATAGAGTTTATTATTGATGACTTATGAATACTTTACGTTTCGGTTTAAGCGCAAGAAAAGAGGTATTGTATTGCTAGAGGTAAGATGGCCAAAAGCGTGGTCGTTCACCAGATTTATCTGATCTAATGGCTCTCTTTCTATTAATCAGTTCGGTGAATGAGAAAAATAACGTTGGGCAGTCGTCGTACCATATAGGCACTTCTACACAGCATGCGTCTCGAGATAGGATAAGCCAATCGAAACTTCCATGGTAATCAACTTCTTGGAGCCCATTAGTATATTAGTAACTCTAGAAGATTTTTATAATAACAATTCTTCGATATATAGCAACTCCTAACTTGGCTTTGTAGGCCACATCGAGCTGCTCCTTTGGCCATGCATGCATCTAGACTAAATCACAGCGGGTCCTCAATAGATTCCTTTAATTTGCCAGCTTGACACCTTTATTTGTATGAAGCGACGGACGTATTTACTTAATATGGTTGACATTACCTTGCCAGAGTGAATGCTTAAAGTACCGGATGTATTGACACTCAATCTACCAACGGCCCATTCTCTCTTTTAGTAGAGCTATTTACAACACCAAGCTCATCTATCTAATATCTGTCATGTTGTTCGATAACGGATCGAAGACGGCGAGTTCTGTATCCACATTCCGAAATTGTGGCATCATTTCTAGCATGCCCATCAAAGCTTTACACTCGGGGACATCTCGCACAGTAAAATAGAGTACGCCCAGCGCCGCCGTCCCAATAAATCCATCTTTGCTTCCTATCGCTACATTCTCCATAAGATAGGGGAGAGTCCTCAGAATCTCTAAAGTCGGCTGGATTGGTGAACTTATCTCCCACGGCATAAGAAGCGTCCCTTCTTTATGATATCCCTTGGGCATCAAGTCTAACACTCCTTTCCATATATGTGGCTGCGGTTGCCCAACACTCCTTGGAAGCAACGATTGTAATCTTGTAAGATATAAATATGCCGAATTGTAGTACACAATTTCTAATGCTTGACGAGTTGTTTGGAATGAGTATGTGTTCCGAACCAATGCCTGTAAGTCTGGCTCCAGGCAGTTCTCATAGTCTGAAACCCGCAGTACTTCATTTGTGGCCCTAAATTTCTTTTTTCCCAATCAACTCTCCATTTCACAAGTCGAGCCCAGAGTAGATCGATTGCCACCGTAAGTTTCTCATTCACTTCAAAAGTCGTAATATCTGTGGTCGCTTCAATTATACCGCTTAACTCAGGTAATTCGAGAAGAATATCGACCAGCATATCTAATGTTGTTTTCGGCTGTTTTGCAAATGGTATTGTTATCCATTGCTCATCCGCTAGAATTGGGCGTTGTTTAGTTAGAAAAGAATGGCAAATCTGAAGACTCTTTGTTACTTTTATTCGGTTACCATATTAGTGAAATATGCTACATACCATTAAAATCCTACAGGACCGGAACACACGTAATGCGTTTTGACTCTGGAATTGCGACGGGCCACAAAAGCGCAGTATATCAGATATACCAGAATAGTGAGGTATATAGGAATTGCTTCCTAAAGCGTACTACTCCATATTGATAAGAAGCTTTGAATAACAGTTGAATACGGAAATGTACTTACTTGGTACATGCCCAAGAGAATAATCGTTACACATGACGATGCCAGCTGGTCTTTGGTGCCATTATTAATGATGGATTGGATATATTGTAGGCCTTGACCATGTAACAGCCAACCCTTACGCTGTAATCTCTCTTCACCGAGTTCACGCCCTATATAACCATAGGCAATTGCTGCACTACAGATATAACCCATTCGTGATATTTCTAGTTCTTCTGATAACTGTAACACAGGCCGCCAATACTGAGCCCAGTGGTAGTTGGTAAAAAAGTAAGAAAAAACCATTTGATCTTGGAAAGCAGTAGAGTTGGGTCCTGAGACTATAGTGAAGGCATTGGTGTATCTTGATAATCTTTCTAAGTCGGTTATACCTTCCAATTCAACGCTGGACGAGTTGCTCTTCAATTCTTGGACTATGGTTTTGATGATGTTCCCCCTGCATATTTCAGAGTTAGCAATAGCCTAATCAATAGCCTCAGGTACTTATCACTCCGCTCATTGCAAATGGGGACATCCATTTGCCGGCTCTACAAAAATGGGTCATACCTCTTCCACGACTTATATGGTGGTATCGCGTTGGGTCCTCTCGATTGGAAGTATCCGTCGCCTGTGTCACGAACAACTTTGTCGCCTAGACCCGCCGGACTGTGGTTCACACGATTTCGCAGCTTAACTGGTATTACCCGAGGACGCTGTGGTCGGCGCCGTCTTGATTCGCCTATATCTAACATAACATGGCGATTAATTTTAAATCGAATGCGGGAATCTTTAGCATCATTCGGATGCGTATAATTAACAAAAAGCATTGGTTGACTTGTCGACATTGTTCCTGGACTTGGCCACTTCACTTCACTGTGTTGTATGTAAGAGCTTAAAAATGGATGAGCCAAGGTTCTAAAACAAGGGGCTGAGCACAAACGGTTTTTAGCTTTAATCATGATTGGTAATCATGATACAATCCCGTCTCAAAAGTGACGACCAAATTCTATTACCCTATATAAATTCAGCTAAATCTACAATACTAAAAAATATATTATAATATAAATAAAGAAAAAAAATATTAATAAAAGATATTACTTAAAGATAGATACTTAAGTTTTATATTCTTTAATTAAAATAAAAATTGGATTGACGTTCATAATTATATACACTTTATAAACATAATCTTAATTCGTTTCCATGCAATAACTTTAATACGTATTATGGAGGTATATTTGTTGGACCCTAAGGTTCTTAGTTTGATATAAAAGTATTCAGCTATATTGTGAAAGAGAATAAAAATTATATGCTTATTGTGGAGTATCGATAATTTAATTTATATTTGCAGCATGCCTCTTGTTTAATCAGGCATAATACATTTGAGCAGCTTGGCACTTGAGCATATCGATACTAGTGAAAACAATCTGCAGTTGTAGCCTCACAAGCAAACTGCCGGTCAGGCTTCCAAATTCTCTTTTCGGCTTGTAGCAATTCGTACCACAGTTGCTGGCAGTCATTGGGATATAACCCGCGATGTGCTAGCTTATTATTCACAAAAGTACCTGTAGCCGCTTAGGACGACATTGATATAGCATTCACGTAACACTGTGGATAAGTGAGGACAGAACTATTATGCATACTATGCACCAGCCAAACTAGATAGAACGAGAGAAAGAGAGAAAGAGAGAAAGAGAGAAAGAGAGAAAGAGAGAAAGAGAGAAAGAGAGAAGGTTGTCTCTCATCACCTTAATGCCATTGTGATCAAAGCCTTCCATTGTCTTAACATACTTGTGCTGCTCTGCCCATTCAGGTAGCAAAACCTTTCAATAAGCGTGTTGATAGTATAAGGGAAGCTGGATGGTGTTTTCTATGTTAATTGGGGCCATCCAATGTATGGCTAGCAGGCAAATCTATATGCAATCTATATGATAACGTTTTTTAAATAGAGTAAGGGCTTAGATATCTTTCTTTGCTGTGTTTCCTTGTCTCTCTGCTCCTATGGCCCGACTCTCTTCGTTATGATTTCGGGTGGCTGGAAATCTTGCTCGCTAACCCAGAATACGGAGCCGATGATAATCAGAGTGTGCTTCGCGCCTTCGATGCATGTGGTCGTATTATAACGCAATTGGTCGTATTGGACGTTCATTTGCTTGGACGACCATATCCTTTGCTAACTGCTATGCTACCCTTCGTCAATCAAGTTGCGCAATTCAATCGACATCATGGGGGTTCACATGGAAACGATACATCTAAAGCATCGCTCCGAAACCCTGAGGCCATCTTATAGTAGCTGTTGTCGAATATTCACTTAAGGAAGTAGTCTTCGAAGTCTCTTACGGTACCTTCGCTATCTTTCGACTTTGGAATTGCTCATAAGGTTTCCCAATGCCGATCTCCTTTGGTGCGTCGTCGAGCTCACCCTAGAATCTTGAGCTTGTCGCTGCAGTCTTCGGTGGCTTGTTTACAATCATCTGCATCTCCGAGTAGGAGCTGTGCTATGGAAGGATGCTACCGTGCCGGTGGACGTAGCGTTCAAACCTGCCGATTTGGAAGGGGTGACAATTCTGGCTGGCTGAGAAGCTCTTCCTGTCAGATTTACTATTTGTCCCCATACAAATAGCAGCTGTAGAGCTGATGACAGTGGGTAAAATCCCGCCAAGTTCAGTCGGAGGAGCGACGCCATCGGAAAAGTATAACACAGCCGTCAAACCTTTTACCACGGATGGTTATGCCACAATAGATTCTATAACTCAAGTTTCACAGGTGCTGCCCTTCCTCTAGTCTACGACTACAGGGGTTCCATTGCCATACGAGCTGCTGACTCTTCATTCGCCTTTGCCCTGTTAGCCGCCGCCCTGTCAGCCGCTCTTACACAGCTCTTCTTGAACCAAAAGATTCACCTCAACCTAGTTTTGAGGCAGACAATCCTGACCAGCTTCCTGGAAGATACTTGTTAGAAAGGAGGCGTCGCGGTCATCGTTACAAAGTTCTGTCATATCGGGTTGGCTCTGTTGGTTGCCGGTACTCTACATCTTGCGGGCAAATGACAGCTCTTAGCTTCGCCACTCTGCCTAGTTCTGGAGCGCTTGATCTTGCTTCAGGCGGAGTTGTTCTTGCTCTTCATGTCGGCGTGGTATCTCACGATCCTTTCGCATGTAAAGACGCATCTCGGTCCAAATCTGAAGGACCTGGTCATTCCAGCGTCGAAGTCGATTGCGCTCCTCTTTCTGCCGCACCTCTAATTTCACTCTCCCAATGGACTTGCTTCACTTCCACCTGGTACTCTTCCTGCTGACTCCTCGCTTGCTGGTAGATATAGACCTGACCTAGAATTGTGACATCCGTGCCTGCATTTGACCCAGGATGGTATTAAAAGCGGCGTTTGACGGACCCCGCCCAGATCCAGCCTTGGAGAACCAAGCCTGGATCCATGGCAGGATGCTTCCCATCTACGATGGTTGCTGTCTTTCCTGGCCGTTGCTGGGATTGTGTTTGCGGAGGACTCGGCAGGTAGGAAGGAAGAATCTATCTATGAATAGTTCATTGCCAGTAATCTAGTCTAGTGCATTAATACGGACTTTTAGCGAGAGACGCGCTGTCTGTGATTGTATTGCTATATGGCGATTATCGCTAAATTAGGGTTTGTTATAGCTATATTTTACTGCACTAGCAGTGGCAGCGGGCATTTTTCGGGCCGCTGTGGGGATTATGTTTACGAAGAGACCACACGAGAACATTGCGAGCGATGCTAGTTACCCGTTGCGTCTACTTTCAATTATTAACCTAGAGTATTTTCCTCTGGCCTTTAGTTGTTAGTCTATTGGTAAAGACTGAAATTGAGTAAATGGAAATGGAAATGCATAGATAATATAGGGATGGATATTGGGCATTAGTGCTGAAGTAGACAATTGAACAAGGATCTAACTTTCCAAGAATTCCTATGTAGAATGTTTGTGTACAATGTGTAAACGACCTGAGAGTGTGTTATTATGGCGTCCTTTGGACCGAATCCTCCTTGCTTATGTATACCCATGCCACAGTCTATTTATTTAAACTAGACTGATTGTCGTTGTTGGTGCCTCGGTTCCATCCATTAGTAAACTGGCCTTCTTCATTTGCGTGATTATCGCTACCTGCTCTCCTTGCTTGCAACACCGTCTTCGCCCAGACACTCCCATTTTTACGCATTTTACAGTCCTATCTCAACAAGTTGTCAGATCTCGCACCGCTGGCCTTGGCCGTCTACAACCAGGCCATGGCGCCTTCCGATCTCCCAAGTGCTTCAACACATAGCTGGCGATTCTGGGCCGTCTTCCCAGGCCTTTGCTTTTCTATCTTGCTTGCCGGCCTTGATACCTCCATCGTCGCAACGACTCTACCTACCATCACTGCGGATCTCAATTCGGGCGCCCTGTATGTCTGGATCATCAATGGTTACTTCTTATCGACAGCTGCGGTTCAGCCGCTCTTCGGCCAAGCCTCAGACATCTTTGGACGCCGTATCCCCATGCTCCTGTCCATCGCCCTCTTCACACTCGGTAGCGGACTCTGCGGCGGAGCCAAGGATACTCCAATGTTGATTGCTGCTAGATTGGTGCAAGGCATTGGCGGAGGCGGTTTGTTTGTCATGGTTGATATCATCGTGGCGGATCTTGTCGCTCTGCGCGATAGGCAAAAATACATGTCCGTCATCATGGCCACATTTGCGCTAGGTACCTTCATTGGGCCTATCATCGGGGGCGTCATCGTCACTGATATTTCATGGCGCTGGGTATTTTATATCAATCTGCCAATCGGTGGCACGGCCTTTGTGCTTGTATTTCTGTTCCTCCGCGTTCATAATAAGCGAGAAGGCAGCCTCTTGTCTCGGCTGCGACGGGTTGACTTGCTTGGAAATGCGCTTCTGATGAGCGCAGTCGTGTCAGTCTTGATTGCCTTAACCTGGGGCGGTACTCTTTATGCCTGGGACTCATACCATATTCTTGTTCCGCTTTTGATTGGAGTTGCAGGGCTCGGCCTCTTCTACATCCACCAAAAGTACTGGGCCCTAGAAGCCACAATGCCTATTCGAGTTTATAGCAATAGCGTTTCACTGCTTGCCTTCATACTCACCTTTCTTCATGGCATAGAGATGAGCTGGCTGAGCTTCTTCCTTCCCGTCTATTTCCAGGTTCTTCTCGAGGCCAGCCCTCTCAAGTCCGGTGTTAACCTACTGGCAATCGTGATTCCCCTGATGCCAGCTGGTATAGCCGGCGGGTTAACGATAGCCAAAACTGGCCGCTATAAGCCCACAATGATTGCCGGCTACGCTCTTCTCTCTATTGGCGTTGGCTGTCTCACACTCCTGGATACGCACTCCCCCACTGCAGAATGGATCATATTTCAGATAATTGCTGGCCTCGGCGGTGGACTGGCCTTGACAGCAACGCTGCCAGCTGTGCAGGCGCCGCTTTCTGAATCTGACGTAGCGGTCGCCACCGCGTCCTGGGCTTTTGTACGCAGCTTTGGCTCTATATGGGGCGTGGCCATTCCGTCAGCTGTGTTCAACTCTCGCATCGACAATCTTCTTAATACAATCAGCGACCCAGCAACCCGAGAAATCATGAAGAGAGGAGGTGCCTACCAACACGCCACGGCTTCGTTTATGGCTTCATTCAATGACACCCCGTCTCTTAAACAGGAACTTATTGAGATATATACAGCGAGTATCAAGGAATCTTGGCAGGTTCTGATTGCATTTGCCGTTGCAGCCGTCCCTATTGTCTGTTTCATTCGTGAGGTCCCTCTCCGGAAAGAACTAGTCACAGAGTTTGGTCTTGATGAAACCGATAACAACAAGGCGTCTACCAATAATGAAACGGAGCTGGTGACAAGATCGTCTAGGCGTGAATAAGAATAAGTGAGATATAAAAACATCTCCCCTCATATAAAACGCCACGTTTAGCGTTATAAAAGCTTCAAGAAGCTTTAAAAAAATTGGTCGTGCTATCATGTCACTGCATATATGAATGGAGGTTGTGTATTAATAACGTACTATAAGCGCTTTATATAAGCTAGCAGCGCGCTATAAAATAGAAGCAGTATGCTATATGTTGGTGCATAACGCACTATATTATACTGCACATAGCACTATATTATAGCAATATATCTTTTTCTTATTTTAACATTAGCGCTAAGCTACAATAACGCCAAAAGGCCTGTTTTATAGATGCTAATTACGGAGTACTCTAGCGTGGACGTTTGATACCACGTCCCTATCTATACTGGTGCTTGCCATACAGGTGAGGCAAAAATCTCGGGGCGGGAGTGCCTTCCGAAACTAACGCATCTAGCCACACTTTCCGGCAAGGACCCCAAAGGTGCTATTCCCCGACACGAAGGTGCTAGTGTCGAGGAGTCTGTGGGTGAGGGCGTTACACATAAGAAGCCAGGCGACCATGTTGTCTGTCTATAGTATGCTCACACGCATTTTTCGTTGATGGCACAGATAATAATCCGTTCCACCCCTATTCACAACACAGGTTGTTGACGTTGAATCCCTCGCACAGCATCCTAAAGTGTATGGGGTGCAAGACAAAACTTTGCGGCAAGATCCGAGCGACTCAATAATGTAAGGGTGTTATGCCTGATGGTACTGCCCGTTTTAAATGCAAGTGCTGGGGTATTTATTCTTCATTTAATGAGAACCTCTAATTTCTCCGAGTAAACTATTGTCACTGTTATCTTATGTCCTCGCTATTTAACCCAAAGCCGCAAAAGGCTGAATGTATTTTCTACTATTACCACCGGCGACAGCGCAGCCCGCGTTACAGCTAAGGCTGAAGAGGGCTCAAACATCACCGTCTTCGGTGCTAGCTGCGTTGGTCTATTAATGGTTTAAAGCGCAGGTATAAATCAGGCTGCCAAGAACATTGTCATGGATCCCGACCCTTTAAAGAAAGCCTAGGCTGAGAAGTTCGGCGCTACTGACTTTGTGAACCCGAACGGCTTTGAGGGCTAAACAATCCTTGAGAAACTCATCAAGGTAACAGACAGCAGTTGTAACAGCACATTGGACTTATAGGCAACGTTAGCGTCATGCGCGCGACATTGGATGCTTGTGGGACGAGAGAAAATCTTGATTAGAGTAGAACTGCGGGACGAAAGATTTCCACTCGACGTAAGTTTTAAACCCATTTCTTCTCGGCGCTGTACTGGCATGATATCGCGGCCTTTTAGTTAGTCACTGACCTAGTATGGACGAGATGCGTCTTTGGTGGTATCATGGGGCGCGAGCGCGACCTTGTGAGGAATTACCAGAGGGGTGCCTCAAAGACCGACGAGTTCATCACGCACCGCAAGACGCTTAGGGAGTTAAACGCCACCTTTGAGTGGAGGCTGCATCCGCGCTGTTGTCGACATGCGAAAATCGCAAAGTGAAGGCGAATATATGTTAAATGGTAAAATACAACTGAGAGATATTGAGATGCAGATTTATCAACCGCCTCTTTCGGGTTGCCTTTGCATGCGTTCAGCCGTAGCTGCATGCCCCGTGATGGGTCTAGGCGAACTGCGGCAGTTCCCTAATGCTAGCTATACTTCAAGATATGAAGTTCAGTGAAAGAGCACGTACACGAAAATCAAATTGATAGGCATGATGCGCGAGATTGGATGTGCAAAAGAGAGCCAAACGGTTTTCTATATGCGGTGAGCATATCGGCGCTAGCTGTTGGTATTGCCTTAAGGGCGGAAATGAGGTCCTAGTTTCGCTATGCGCGCAAACTGTCCGATGTAATCTAAGAACACCATATCACCATCCGATTGCTCATAACAGATACTAAAATATATCTGGTCAACACTTTTCTTTTACTTTGATGCAATTGTATTACCGTTGGTCAAGGCTCATTTTGCTATCCCGACCTAACAGGGATTTCACCTCCATCTCCAGCCTCTCTCATCAAGGTATCAAAGAAAGCCATGTCAACACTTTGGTAAGCCCAGTCATCAATCTCAGTGGTAAATTGAAGATCTTCCTCTTGTTGTAGGAGGCTCTCGGGTATGATACTCTCTTGTTTAGCGCTGCTATGATCTCCAACAGTGGCAGCCACGATTGAGAGCTCTCCTGTTTGAATATATGTTTCTGTTGCTGGGCCATTGATGCTGCATCCCGCATCCGCCGGTGCGCTACTCCATGTCTTCAAGTTGCCAACGGTATTATCAGCAAGATGTGCTCCAGGAACTTGAATCCAGCTTTGACTAGCCATATTTGCTGAGTCCGGTTGCCCTGTAAGCATTTCCTTAGAGATGATGCCTTCACGCGCGATCTTGATGGTACCAAAGTAGGGTATGTATACACGCACGGCGCCGCTTCTCCCTTCATTGACTGGCTCGACAGGCTCATCGGCAGCCGCCGCGACCTGCACACTTACGCTGGCCACACTATTTGCATAGCCGCCAGCCGCCTCGGCCTCAATGAACAGGAGCCTTCGGAGCAGTTCTACGCTCCGTGCTCCTAGCACGTCCCCGTTTCGTTGGCTCACTTCCTCCATACTTTCTTGCACCTGCTCTATCATCGCACGATCTCCGGGGCGTTGGTGCGTAAGCCAGTTCTCTGATCTTCTTGGAGACTGTTGCAGCTGCGCGCTGTTGCAAGACACAGAGCCTCGACGGTGTCCGTCAAGATGTGCGATTAGTAGTGTCATGGCCGCCATTAAGGAGAAAAAGTCCATTGTCCGGCACCAGAAAGCAACACGGTCGGAGCTGCGGAACGTTATAAAGCGCGAGAGAACCTCACGGGAGGCGTTGACACAGGTAATTCTTGAGTATTGGTTTTCCTGTCCGTTTAGCGAAGAGCGAAGCATGTAAGGAAGATGAAGTTGATTGAGAAGATTATAGTGAAACAGCTGATGGAACAGCCGTCGCATATCCCAGAAAAGCGTCTTCGAGTCGTCCAATGCTGTAACTAAATTTGAGTGAAGCCACCACTTTTTAGGTAAGTCTTCAGCCGCCTTCTTCAACTCTCCGTCCAGTTCCTGCGTTAAGGTAAAGTCGTTGGGGTTTGGGTCTGACTGATTGCGCTGCAGAATACGAGATGCGATAACGCAGTGTATGCGGTCAAGACGTCCCATGGGCGTATCGCTTTCGAGCATCTCTTTGGAGGCCATACTCTGATCGACAGTGCTTTGAGGGAGGCCAAGCATGAGACAGAGGTGTCGTTCCGCAAATATAATGCGGAACCATACAAACTTTGGGTGAACTTGTCTTCCTGAGTCCAGTAGCTTGCATTGCGTTGAGCTCCTAGAGCGATGAAAGCCCAGCAGTTGCGCAATTGTCATAGCCCTCCGGATAGCAACTAAGCCTTTACGCAGGTTTCCGCTGTTCGTATGCCACAAACTCTCCATAATCACGCATTCCAGCCCTTCTATACTATTGATGAGACTTTCGTTCGTGGTTACGAGGCTGATAGCAGTGTTGAACAGGCGGCTCATCATCTGATGTGGAGGCTCTGATAACTGTTTGATGTTTTTATGAAGATTTGGATGGAGATGTTGTAAGAAAGTAGCAATTCTGAGCATGTACAGCGCTATCAGAACAGGGTGAGCATTTGGTCCTGGCTGTTCAAGTAAACCTTCTAATGACTGAGGGTCACTCCGGTCGAGGTCATAGTACGGGACGGTAAGCATTTGGTAGAAGCGCGCAGACAAGTCACCACGTGCTTTGGCGATTATCTCGATATCCTTTGGAGTAGGAAAGGATTCATGAAGAACTCGAGACAATGACTTGTGTTTTTCCAGTTCGATAGAATGACTCTTACTAGACACTAGATGCGAGGGTTTACTACTGCCATCGTAGTCTAAGATTTCGTATTGAGGAGTCTCGTCATGCTGACGAAGTAAGTCAACAGACATTCCAGGACGCCTTCTGAATGTTGAGCACGTACATTCAAAGTTTCATATGAACTCTGTGATTCTACAAGTACAGACCTGCCAAAGATAGGGCTCAGATTGCCATGACTAGATTTCTCATTCTCTTGTGCCGTCGTGGATCCGCAGCAAGCGTCCGAGTTGTTGGAGTCTTTTTTGAGCAACTGCTCGATTATTGCTTCGAGTCTCGTAACTCGGTCTCCCATCTGAAGGTTCCGGTCCAAAGACGTTGAGATTTGCTCGGGAAACTGCTGGTCAACACATTCAGCACCACGTCGCTTACAGCTGATGCAGGTGGTATCTGCGGTCGAGCCAAAGATGCATTTCATCTTTCGTCGCCGGCACTCCCAGCAGCTTCTCGTCCCTTTTCGTACTTTTCTCCTCTTTGGCTGAGAACTGTCATCAATTCTGTGCTCCTGGCTAGACGTCGCATGAGACCGCCCTGAAGGCTTAGTTGACCCTGCATCCATGCGAGGAAACTTGTCCTGCAGTGGCAGCTAAAGGGTAGCCCTGAGGGTGAAGTAGGTTGCCTTATGGTACGCAAATAAATCACCCCTGTTTGGTGAACTTCAGAGCAAAGGCTTTGCGGCGTATATGTCGCATAGGCGGCGCGGCAATCGGGGAAGATGTACGGAGTAACAGGATTACGTATGTGAGAGAGAAGCCATGCGTTTCGACCGGAGGCTCGGTGGACGGGTTGAACCCACGAGCGGAGACTGCCTAATGACGTTAGATGGCCCCACTTATTCCACTTGAGCTGTACTGTGGCTAGCCTTCGTCCGTCGCATCGGGGGCCGTTGTATTCTAGTACTTCTGAGACAAGATCATTCATTATAAAAGGCTGGTTCGCTTTTCTACAAATCGCAAACAAATCAAGCTGCTTTGATCAAAGTCTTCATCTGCAGTCTAATACCCAAAACTCACACTCGCCTATATCGATAATTCGCATCATGACAGTCCATTTCAACGTTACGCCTACTAATATGCTAGGCAAGCCTGAACCTTTCACCTTGCACGTTCCTGAAAAGGAATTATCTGAATTTTATGAGCTCCTAAAACTATCCAAGATCGGGCCTGCAACATGGTGGAATCAGCACAACGACCGCCGCTTTGGAGTGTCCCGCGAATGGCTGAGCCAGGCGAAGGAAGCTTGGCTTACTACTTTTGACTGGCGTCAGCATGAGACACGGATGAACAAGTTCCCTAACTTCAAGATCACCGTTGATGATTCAGAATCCGGGAAAATTGAAGTACATTTTTTGGCACTATTCTCTTCGAAGAAAGACGCTATACCGTTTATCTTCCTACATGGGTTTCCAGGTTCGTTCTTCGAGCTTCTGCCCATGATGGAGCTTCTTACCGACAAATACACACCCGCAACACTGCCATACCACATCATTGTGCCATCACTGCCTAATTACGGGCTCTCTGGTGGCCCTAGTGAGAATGTCGAGATGACATTGGACCAGGCTGCGCGAATCATGCATCAGTTGATGATTGACCTTGGGTTCAGCGAGGGATACGTCGCTCAAGGAGGCGATCTCGGCAGTATGCTGGCTAGGATTATGTCAGTCAAGTACATGAATTGTAAAGCTTTTCACGGTAGGCTTTCTATAAGGACACGAACAAGGAGCAGAGGAGCATCTAACAGAATATCTAACGGAACGTAGTCAATATGTTGACACTAAATCCTGGGGAAACAACGCCTCCTTCCGAGGATTTATCTGTCGAAGAGCTACAGGAAATGAAGCGCACAGAGACGTGGGCTCAAACTGGTTTAGCTTTTGCACTTGAGCATGGCACCCGCCCTGCCACTGTTGGACTGGCTATTGCTTCCAATCCACTTGCTTTGCTAGCTTGGTAATTGATTCATCGGCCAAATTTTACATTTTACTAACAGTAGACTAGGATTGGGGAAAAGTTCCTTGAGTGGGTTGATCAGCGAGAGCCGCTGCCTCTTGATAGCATCTTAGCTATGGTCAGCCTCTACTGGTTCACAGACACATTCCCTCGTAGTCTATACCACGCACAGATCCTGCAAGCAATACTTAAAGGAAAACCGCTCCCAATATCGAAGGAAAAGCCGCTTGGATACTCGCTGTTTTCGCGCGATCTTGCTCTCCTTCCCAAACCCTGGGCTCATCAGATTTACCCGAATTTAGTATTCTTCAGAGCACATGATGTTGTGAGTTCTTCGCGATTCATTTTATTAGACAGTGACCCCTTGTTAAGATGTATAGGGAGGACATTTCGCAAGGCTAGAGCAGCCAAAGATATTCTTACAAGATATCGAGGAGTTTGCCCAACGAATTCGCGGATCATTCACCCACTTATGAGTATGGCATATCTATATAGAAGATCCCGCATCTGCGAGGAAAGGATCTCCCACATGTGGAAGATCCCTTCTATAGTGACATAGATTAGAATGGCTAGGGAATAATCGGCTTCATTGAGTGTGTTGGAATGTGGCACGCTCGGAACTGGGATGGAGGTTTGGCTGGCAACAAAACGAAGCATAGCCACTTCATCTTTGCAGTCATGAGATGGCCAGCAGAGCACTCGAAGAATGTAGTCCACAGAAGACAAATCGAGCTTTTCATTTTCTCTCTCAGTCTTCTCTCCTTCTACGGGCAGAATTTATCTTTAACGGGGACCAGATATCGAGAGGCAGCGATGGCTAGATCTCGAAAGTTTAGCGCGATACTGTGAGTCTTAATAAGAAATCCATACGCTGCTGCCTTTGGAATCTCCTCTTCAGATTTGGTAAGATCGACAATGCTCTGTCTGCTGTTTAAACGGAAAACTCTGTTGGGTAACCATAGTGCAAGACTGTGTGAATGGTGTGAGTGTGAACTTCACGTGATAGACAAACATAATTGCTCACAGAGAGTGCGTTCTTATAATAAATCGGAAGAAGTTTATGAAGAAGGTGAATCTATCGAGATCGACGTTTGGTAAATTAATTAGCATAATTGGCGTGAATAAACTTGGAGCCGTTGCAGCTGTTGGAACTATTGGGGCTAATATAGTTACTATAAGAGTCATAAGATCTGAAGCTACTACCTATTGGTCGATACGCAATCAGGAACTAACATAGAAATTGCAGCTTCAAATCTTTGGTAACTTTCATAAATAATTTAATAAGATTAGAAAAATAGTGTTTTATGTTGTTATTATTATACTGTATTTTAAAAGGTTCATTTATTAAGAGGGAATTAGCATTCTTTATTTTAATAGATAATATATGTTATTGAATTGATATAAAATAAGTTAAAATTACATATAAAAGTAAGTTAAAATTACCAAAAAAATTCATTTAGTAAGTTTTATCTTTAAATGTTTATTTTTATTTTTTATTTTCATAATAAGCGTTTTATTCCTAAATTACGTATTAATATATATAGTAAAAATAACATGTTTATTTTTATTTAAGTGGCTAATTATACATGAATTTAGTCGCAGTAATGAAGAATTATGCCTTGCATACTACAATACATTGTAGCTTTCTTATTTAAAGCTTTTGAAATGCTAATATAGCTGCGTTGCTGTTTAGAACCACTAATGATAGTGCGAGGTAAGCTAAGAACTAGAATTGCGGGGTGTGGCATGGAGGTTGTAGCTGTTGGGGGTTGTAGCGGTTGGGGGGTTCAGCGGTATTGAACAACAAAAATTAGGCAGCAATAGGTGCAATCTCCATTTATATAAGCCCTTGAATCCTGCCACCTCCCTTGCTTTAGAATTTAAACTCTCCCCTCTTGTCCCTCATTAAGGTTTGAACATTTACATCTGTGTTTACAACATTCTTTCTATTCTGTATTATTGCCACCTCTTGTTATTATGGGTTTCACCAATCTTCTTGCTAACAGCGGCCTTACTAGTAAGCCATCGCAAAAGCTACATACGCCTGCCATAAAACCGCACTTGCTAACATTACTGCAGTGCTCAATAACTGGTTAATAACTCGCTCCTATATCGCTGGGTATGCTTAATCTCCTTTGACTAAATATTATCAATAAACCTCGCTTATATTATTTGATATAACAATCCCGTCAATAGCACCTTTAAGTTTTCAGACAAAATTGTTCACTTGGTGTTCCTGCCAATGCATTTGTGCCGCTGCCTGCATTTCCCTCCTTGCCCTTCCAAATCATAATCATCACCCTTGTGCTACAGCCCCTCTGACTGGCTCTCATTTCTTTAAATACTAACCCCTTCAAATAGCTATGCTCCCACCCAAGCCGACGTCGTCTGTTTCAAGGCCCTCCAGGGTTCCCCCGACATTGGGAAGTACCCTGAGGCCGCTCGATGGTATAAGCACATTGCCACCTTCGAGGACGAGTTCTTTACTCTTAACGGAGATGCCACTAAGCCTTATACTACCTATGGCCCTGAGGCCACTGAGGTCACCTGGAACCCCGCCAAGGCCACATCCACTCAAGAGGATGATGATGATGTCGACCTATTCGGCAGTGACGATGAGGAGGAGGATGCTGAAGTGGTCCGTATTCGTGAGGAGCGTCTGGCTGAGTACCGCAAGAAGAAGGAGGGTAAGGTAAAGCCGGCTGCTAAGTCTGTTGTTACTATGGATGTGAAGCCCTGGGGTACGTCACAATCTTGATCTGTATACAGCTCTTCGAATTTCGCCTACCCCTAAGAGATTAGGGTTTAGACTGGAGGCTGTTGATGCAACGTGAGCTAAATGTCCTTCCAGATGACGAGACCGACATGGTCGCGCTCGAAGCAGCTGTTCGTGGTATTGAGAAGGATGGCCTGGTCTGGGGTCAATCTAAGCTGGTCGCTGTTGGTTTCGGTATCAAGAAGCTGCAGATTAACCTGGTTGTTGAGGATGACAAGGTCTCCACCGATGAGCTCCAGGAGCAGATCCAAGACTTCGAGGAATACGTTCAGTCTTCTGATGTTGTTGCCATGCAGAAGCTGTAAGCCGTTTTTAGGGGAGTAAATAATACTGCTCTACAAATCGTCATGGAATAATGAGGAGTGCAAGGAGCTGTCGGTTAAAAATTACCTGGAGATTGCTCTGATGCAAGTACGGATGGATATGCAAAATGATAAAGAACAAGCCATAGACAAAAGCAACTGCGGGACAAGTCTTTTTCATATTTTTGCCCTCAATGAGTGATAACCGACCCGCCGCGATGCATGCAAGGGCAGCCTCCAGCGTGGACAATCGAAGTGACTGAACGATACCACCAGTGTAAACAATCCACCTAAGCGTCTTATCTAGCCTATAATTTATAATACTTCTATTGAAATGTTTTTTTTCCCCCCTCTTACAAACATGAAGCGGCGGATACCCATTTCTTTTTCTTTAATCGCATTCAGAACTTAGGTTACACAGAGCAGCTAAGTATTCATATTCTTGGATGTCAATTGTTGCTATGAACCAGACATGGATGCTACAGTCGATAGCAAAGCTAATGT
Organism: Trichoderma polysporum; assembly: GCA_030278935.1. Taxonomy (NCBI): domain Eukaryota; kingdom Fungi; phylum Ascomycota; class Sordariomycetes; order Hypocreales; family Hypocreaceae; genus Trichoderma; species Trichoderma polysporum. Next base: position 29,447 of record JARFTM010000192.1, on the reverse strand, counting down.
TCCAAACTTCCGCATCTCAGTCAAAAGATGCAGCATGGGCCAGACGCCAAACAGATGATACAGAGGGACAGGCCCCAACGTCCATGCCAACAGCCAGGGCGTCTTGGCTTGTTCGATGGTGATTAGACCAGCAGGAATAAGCCGATGTGACCTTTTTATGTGGTCTTTACCTGGAGACGAAGTTTATTTAGCGATATCAAAGACGAATTTCAAAGGAGCCATAAAATGGCTATTTCTTTGAGTAACTGGATCATTTCGGCCAGCGATAAGGGTGTTTAGACGACTCTGGATAGGAGCTCTCCCATGAAAATGAACAGAAACCCAATTGCATTCGATTTTAACAGTCGGACGGTTACATCCAGTTCACGGAGTACCGCATGCGATAAAGATGAGGATGGAGTCCAGATCGTAGCTTTTGTTTGTCATTCATATTGAATGACTTTAAAATTTGTAACTCCAGTTGCTAAGTTGTAACAAAGTGAAGTGTTTAATCAAATTCCCTAGTCTGTATAGCCTCAAGCACTGATATTTATTTTATATCCATATTATGTCTGTTCGCCTTAGGCCTCGACAGCTTCATGTCTTACCACTCTTCCTCTTTAACAATACCAGATTCTTTTTATCCTGCGCGCCTTCTCAATACAACTAAGTTCCACTGGATGCTACTGGATGTTAGCCCTCCGCCCTGTATATATGTTGTGTCTGTTTACCTTAGACCTCGATAGCTTTATTTTTTGCATCCCATTCCTCTTTAACAGTACCAGATTCTTTTGATCCTGCGCGCCTTCCGAATACAACTGAGTTCCACTAGATGTTACTGGACGTTAGTCCTCCACCCTACATACATATCGAGTACGCCCTTAATAAACAGCCAAGGGTTAGTACGTCGTAAGTCAACGAAGAGTGATATGACATGTAGACTGATTGGCAGGATGGATAAATCTCTGACGCAAGGCAAGATGCGTCATACCCTGCCTGCAATTAATACAATCATGGAACCCCTGAAAGAGAAAGTTCGCTACCGTTTAAGATATTAACTCACATAGTACATGCGGGACTGTACTCGGAGCATTTTACGGAGTACGCCGTACATTGTCGATAAATTTGAGTCATTTACGCCCTACCCTTGTAATAAAATGACCCACATGTACAAAGTAGTTGGTGGGAATAGCATCAAGGCAAGAAATCCTTTTTTCTTGCACTTGTTTTCTTGCACTTGGATAACGCACTTAAATGACTCTCGATTCAAAGTATCATAACCCACTTCGCTAAAAAACTATTAATGAATGTGTTGTAGAATTTTGCTTTCATGCATTTTGTGATGCCTTCCAAGGTGTAATTATTTTCGAATTTCTCCACTATATGTAAGTGCTCCTGTGGTGGAACGGAGTGTTGGTCAGAAACAAATGACTAATTCTATATTATTACTGATCCCACTATTTATTTGCATATTTATGGAATTTCAGTTTGATCCCGCGGTCCCTATCATGCTACTTGTAGTCACACAGTGCGAAAGATATCCAAGGACGAATATCCAGGTGTATCGTCAACCACGCCGTAAGGACGAGTAAGTAGCTTTTGATATATGGCGAACAGGCACAAAACAGAAGAGAATCATATGTACAAGTTCATCTTTTAAGTGTTTTCAAGTATACAAGTCATTGTGATAACATATTGACCAAAGTTACATTCGCCATCAATTAGATATTTACGTCTTTTTATCTCTATTATTCGTACTGGTATACTATCTATGGAACCCAGTATCATTAGGCCTGAGAAACCCAAATAGATCCATTTTTATCGGCAGCCAAGGCAGATATCAGTCCCCGTACCCTAGAGATATGAATATTGCTGTTAGATATGTATTCTTGCCGAAATGCATCGCAAGGACCCTGACCTCGGAATACGACACTAAGAAAGCCGATAGGAGTTCTGTTGGTTTTTTATTTCTTGCATGGTGCATGGCTTAGTGCAAATAGAAGAACTTTTGTGAAATATCCTTGTGACTCTAGCATGCAGGATGAGCAATATCTGTAGCCCTGTAGCCCAAAGATAAAGGGAGAAGTTGCACCTGTCTACTGAAAAGCAAATGAGAAGTGGGAGGTAAGTGGGGAGGGTTGGAGCTGTGAGTCACGTTCAACCAACAGGGCTGTGAGTCACGTTCAACCAGCAGTCTGAATTTTCTCTTGGCAAGTTTAGAGAATTTTCTGACATACCGAGGGGAGATATACTAGGAATCGCTGGGTATTCTAGTGCTGTGAAAATTGAGAGGTGAGTATAGGTTATGTTGGTTGGTTGACTAATCAATACATAGTGTATCTGGATTCAGATTTTAGAAGGTACGTAATTAATTATATATATTATTTAAACAAGGGTAAGAATATAAACCTATATATGTCTTTTTTAAAAATATATAATTTAAGTTATTATTTTATTTCATATTAGTTTTTCAAAAACTAATAGTTAGTATATAAATCCTGTAGGTATCTTGGGGCGGTGCTTAAGTTTTGGTGGGACATTTTACTTTCCCCCGCGATTTCTCCGCTCTTTCCGTCTGCATCCGTTATTCCGCTTTCTTTCCGTTCGGATTGCTCTTCAGCAAAATTTAATACTACCTAACCCATGTGATATTACCCCCGTAGCGAATTGAACATGGTAAACTTCTCCGTGCCAAGGAGCGACGGCCGTCCCCGACGGGCGTGCTCTTTCTGTACCAGACGCAAAATTCGATGCTCTAAAGAGACGCCTAAGTGTTCGGCGTGCGAAGCGTACGTGTGCTCCCATTACTTACCCCACGTCCACAGGCTGCAGAGATTGAAAGGCTCATGCTTTATCAGGCGGAACCAGAACTGTCGCTACGATAATCAGCTGCGTGAATCGACCCAGCCGCCACACGCACAGACCAGTGATAGTAATGCTGTTGTGGTTTTGCCGGACGAAGCTGATGACGTTTGGCCGCCGTCCTTTTTGCCGAGAACAAATCTACACGCTGCTGCTATCCGGTTTATGGACCATGGCCTCTATCTTCGTAGTCAAGTTCAGACCGGCATTCCAACCGTTACCGAATCCGATGCAATTCCTGGCTACCTGCGGCCTTTGCTTAGCAACAGATCAGCTCTGCGTCAGATAGCAATCTTCTACTATCGACTTGCGAGTCGATGGCTGCCTATTATTTCTAAGAGAAAAATATTCGACCAGTTGTTGAACCCTTTGCTACCCCTCCGTGCTGATGCAGTGTTTCTACTTCTATGTATGAAAGTCATAATAACCCAGCCCCACTTGGAACCCCTTTCTTGGCCCAGTGAGTATTACGCAGCCGTACGATACCGTATGGAACTCGAACTCGCCGGGCTGGCATCACTGGAAATTCTCCAGGGCTGTATCCTGCTTGGAGCCTATGAACAGGGAAATGCCATTTATCCAGCCGCGCACACTTCCATCGGAATCTGTCTCAAGCATGCATCGGCGTTGGGAATGGGCTGGACCTATTCAACAGCGTCAAACATCGATGCCGAAGAGCGGAACAGGGGCTGGTGGGCTATATTTCTGCTTGAGCGGTGAGTAACCCTACCTAAAATGCCTCTATATCACAGTTATAGTAAACCGAATATTTATTGCGGGTTCAACAGCATCTTAGGCCTTGGTAACCCCCACCAATTATTCATGACGCCGGAGCCGGGTCTAGATGCACAGCTGCCATGGCCAGACCAGAACTGGGAAGATCATGCGGTTCCTAACAACATATCATCTACCCTTTCATCTCCACCGACTGTAGTAGGTCGCTTCGCAAGCATCTTACAAGCTAGCTTCATGTTAAGCCGCGTCTTTGGCCACTTATCAGATTCGTTCGTTGGGCCACAAGCCCGTCTAGATGAGGTGGAACAGTTCGAAAGGACGTTGTATGCCCTGCTGCGTTACGCTAGTCCGGCTCCTGGAGCAGATGCTAGGTCTGTATGCTATCAGAAGGCTGTGTGCTGCGCGTGAGCTGAGATTTACTATAACCCAAAGGTGCAAATGACTCATTAATATGTCCATAGTGCCATTATAGCCTTACACGCTCCACATCTTCAACGCGAACCTGGATGTCTACTCTACCAGCAAGCATGTGGTGCTTTAGACGATGCCGTCCATGGCGCATCTGATGCGGCGGAGTTATATCTCTCGAAAGTCGCAACTGATTCTGAACCAGGAGATACATCTCCATTTCTAGTACCTTGGCTCTATATGGCCGGAACAAGGGCTATTTACTCTAGCGCATTCGATGACCTCGAAGTGATAGAGAATGCCTTGGGGAAACTCAACTCTAGATGGAAAGCCGCAGGTTTGTAAAACAACTCTTCCTTAATTATGAAGGAACCAACTGACAAAGCACTCTGTAGGCATATACGTGGAGCTTCTCGCTGCGAGCAAAGCAATGGAGCCAATATAGGTGAAAACTATGAATAAAGATGCGGACGGCTTTGGGTGGGTCTAACAAGAGAACTCGCTTCAATAATTTCAACGTACAGCACTCGGGTTGCTCTGCCATAAAGGATACAATGCTTTGATATCTTGCTCCTTAAAAAATGTAAAAGTATAGAAGATATGCCTATCTTACTAACTTTACTCGAACATTTTACCCCGAAACGCATCCCGTTGCCAAATTTTCTCCAGTCAGCCCTAATGTTGCATTTTCGGATCTCACCGCGATCTTTTAGTCCCCATACCCCTTTGATTATATTTTTAAAAACCCACCGCGTTCCCGCCTCTCCTTGAACACTTCGCGATGAGATTTCCTTAGGATTAGCTAGTACTCCCACGCCCGCGTAGTAGTTTTGCCTTGAAGCCTAAATGCACTGATCGTATGTTCTGGGTATGTTCTGGAAGGAGGTGCCTGCATTGTTATAGTAGCCCGAAAGGTTTATGTGTGTTAAATTGTTGATATCAAGCAATTGACGATCCTAGGTATTACCGTTGTGGCCGGTATCAAACAATGTGTCTAAGCCGTTTGGGCCGCAGACAGATGCGCCACAAACGTGAGTCTTCTCTAGCGAGATGACGAAGTCACGTTTATTCTACCAGGGTGCTCCCTGTCTACCACCTCATCGCGCCATGGGCACGCAGCCCGCGACAGATCTTGCGGCTCTTGTATAAGTAAGACGGTTGCTATTTCTCAAGTAGAGTTATAATACCCTGGTATATCCTTGTGTAAGCGGCTTAGCCCTTGTTGGCCACCGGGAGGGGAATATAAAACCGTCTATCTAATGGTGCCAAGGGAAGGAGGAAGGAAGAAACTATTACGCAGCTAGCTAGCTAAGTTGCAACGGCTGTCAGTCTAAAGAGGGTATCTCACTCATGCTCGCTAAGACTCGGGCCAGTATAGCTAGGTCCTTGTATTAGGTGGAACCCATACCAGCGCCTCATGCTAGTCGGGCCTGACATGGCCCTACTCTACTTTTTTACGACCCTGACTTAGGAAAGATATCCTATAGCGATAGAATGGGACTAAAGCTAGGCAGCAATAACTGACGTGATTGTAGTCCAAAAGATCCGTCAAAGATGGAACTCATTGGTTCCCAAGGTATTTGCGTTGCAGCGGGATATGGAAAGGTGGAAGCAGATACGGCTCGCGCTCAAAGGAGGCCGAGCTCAGAGGGTTCGTCGACTTCAGCGGACAAGGGCAGTGTACCGAGCGGTCTAGTTTACCTGAAGACTGACTTGCAAGTATCGAAGAGTCCGAAAGCTCGTTGGGGTTAGATAAGGATTCCTTAATAATGCTATTCAAATGGACAGCAAGATTCGGAGCCACATTAGTGAGGCCTTGAGCTTGAAAGGAAGTGTAGAGATTGAGGACCTGGTCCTTTAACGATTCGCTTGTCATCTCTAGCTCACTAACTTTCCCTACCAGAAGGCTGAGCGCATTCTCTTTCCAGCCACGGTATGCCTGCTGGGAAATGAAACACTGGGCCTGGCGGCTGCGCTGGTTATGGACGTACAGTTGCTGCAGACTCTACTCCGGCTTCCGGCCTGGACTTTTTCTTGTGTTTTACTCAGCATGATACCTGTTCTTATTCGCTTAAAAGTTGGAAGGCGGCGGACCCAGGATGATCACTAATGATCCATGTGAGTGAATCTGGTGCTGTATCGGTTTGTCTTTGTCGCCATTATAATGTGGCGTGGAAGGGAAGTAAGATGAGGCGATTAGGGTGGATCGAATGGACATCAAAGGTAAAATCTTGAATTTGACCAACCTGTACAATAACGAGGACAGTAATGCCCTGATTGCACCACACTGCTGAATCGTGTCTCCACTTTTTGAGTAAACGTACGTGGTTGAGTCAGAGACCCGAGGGTTCGAGCTAAGACTTCTCTGGTGCTTCCAAGCGATAGGATGTCTTTACTCAGGCTTATACTATATTTGAATGTCCTGTCTTTACGGGCTTGGTCTCCTTTAATTACGTACCAAATAAGGTAACGATTAGCGGCTCGCAGCGCGAGGCAGACTTGTAGAATCTCTTCTGATATTTTTAAGAATTGGCTGCAGCAGAATAGTGACACGCACAACCAATATCAATCCATCATACACGACATAAATAGCCCGCAACAAGACTAACTGGACATCTATCTGTATTTGGGCATTGATGGAGGCTGAAGAGGCAAAGCATATTGATGTTTCGATATGCATTTTTCCTAGGCAGGATGAGGGTCCCAAGCAACTTTTATACTCGAATATCTTGATAATTAAAACTCCGGGGATATGTTCTAATGATTGAAGTCTAGTTGATGGATAGCATCATCACACCGCCCTCAAGCGTCCTCTCCTGACAGCTACATAGAGACTTTCCCTGATCAGGTCTATGGTTGGATGACATCCACGTACGATCCGCCATTTACGAGAAGACAAAGGAAGGAAATGTCCCAAACTAGTTAACAAATTTGCCAGGACTAACTTCAATGATCTTCATGCCATTGAGGAATATTTGCGTGCTTACTGTATTTTCAGGCCCCCCCCCCTCCCTCTTTTTTTTTTAACTTAACACATGTGACCTCTTATATACTTCACCCAGCCCCTGAGATTATATCTCCAGTGAAGTCTTGTTAGTGTAGTTCCTAGCAAAGAGACTGTATTGATAAAGCTTGAACGGCTATCAGAATACAGCCGATCCGTTCTGAGTTCTTCCGGCAGATTTCTTCTCTTCGTGAGGCTGCGCCGGTCCAACAAGCCTCATCATCTGGGTGGAATATGGTAAGAGAGCCAACCGACACGCATTTCAACATTGATAATGGTGTCTCAGATCCTCGTCCGGGGTAGTCCCACCCCTGGTAGGACAGTCACATTAACGGATTGAGCGCAATTAGAAGCCGGAGATATATTCGAGATCGTAAACAAGTTCTCCTCTATATCATACGTAGCATCGGCTACCGCATCTTAAATTCGTGCGTGTCTAATACATCAGGGCTGAAAACATGTTTGGTCTTCTAAGAACTGGACCAATGTATCCTCCTAGTATTGCAGATTGGGGAATGCTGCGCGGTCTCCACGTCCCTCCATTGTCAAGTCGAGGACACCATAGATTGTCCATATTGGTTCCAGAGAACTAGTATCTCCATGCTTAAATACCGATTCACTCGTCCAGTGGTGACGTATGCCTTGTTCATCACGTGAGAAAACATGCAAGACCGCCCTCTGTGTACCATCGACTGTCTCTGAGAGATAGTCACGGTTAAACGTGCAGCCGCGCGAGGACAGCAGCCGAAGGTTGTGCCAGCCTCGTTCTTCTCCGTAATTGTGGAGCCGCTCCGGTGCTGTCTTTGCCATGACGACTAGGTTAGTGCGCTCAGCCAAGTGAAAGGCGACCCCGGCAAGTCCATCGACAAGTGATGTACATGATGGACATGGCTGCTCGACAAGCCGTAGCTCTGCGGTCTTGCCCCCAGGCACTGGTGCACGTTCATCTTTTGCCCAGCGCGGGAACATCATGTTATATATTACCAGCGAGTTCTTTCCCGGAGCAAACAGCTCGGACAGTTTGACTTTGCTCCCATCCGCTGCAGATTCGAAAACGTAGTCTTCATTGACATAACCTCCGGGTGGAAGCGCCTGCCGCTGAGCAGCCACCTCCTCGGTCAACCGCCGTAGCTCCTCTTCACGCTTCGTAAGCTCATCTCGCGCTCGCCGATACTCGTCTGACTCGTTGGGGAAATGGATATTTTGGTCGAGGAGCTCGTCCCGCCACTTGTTCATATCACGGGGTTGACCAACTACAACCATTTTTGCGCCCCTCTAAGTTCTCCAATTCGGAGGCTTGATGAGTGAAAATGGGCAGTCTAAAGAAATTAAGAGGGTTGCTGATAGAATCACCAACAGTAGAGGTGGATTTGGCAAATATAGAAGACGGGACCAAGGTCACTTTACTCTAGTACCATGGAACGTCTTCGGAATGTCCTGCTCCTGTCACGCTATATATATAGTGCCTCTAGGACAGCGGTGAGCTGTATGTCTCTGATTTGTAAGTTCTCGCCCGATAAAAGTTTGAATGACGAGTGATCGATTGGTAATAGCTACTTTCTATCCGACGATCAAAGAGACTGGACATATCGACCCACAGAGATTCGTATGTTTGGGTACCATTGAAACAATGCTAGCAGGTCCAATTGCAACCCTTCCACTCTTTAACTAATACTAGCTAACAAAAAAAAAAAACTCGCGTCTTGTACCTGTGAAACCAGTTTCGAATGTCTGTAGTGAAATGTTTTAGTGGCTACCAGTAGTTAGTGAGGCAGCACTAATACCCACTGACCGTGAATTCTCAATCGACCTAGATAAGAACATTTGTTACATGACGCTGCTGTTGAGACACGCACTTTTTTTAAAAAACAATTTAATGGTGCGTATTCTAAATGTTGTATCTTCGTAAGGGCAATCTCAGATAGGCCACAGAACCTTGAACTTTGACACAGAGCAAAAACGGCCGCTGATGGACGTTAAGAGGGGGCAAAAGCGGGAAAACGGACATTTCTCCGTTTTAACGGATGAAGCGGCCGCTATAGCACAACCATGAACGCCAAAAAAGGCCAGTAACAGGGGGCTTACCATTTAAGCTCAAGTGCTAGTGTCGCAAAGGAAAGGCCAATCGTACATCAGAGTACGTTCTGGAAAGTTACCCGGCAAACGAGGTCACATACACACTTCACTGGCAGGCGTGGTTACTAACTTATTGACGAACTTATTTGGTAAGCGAAGTTTCGTGCATGCCGAGCGCGTCATATCGGTTTGGAGCGAACATGTATGAGTAAATCAATATTGAGGTGATTGGTAAGACAGTCTATAGCGGAATGTTTGGAGCATATGAAGCTTCAGTAGATATCTATAAAAAGCGGTTCACTACTCACTTCTCAATACCAGTTTCAGTCCTGTACAAGACATCATTTCTTCCTATCAGCCAAATATCTTTCAAATTCATCCTCTGTGGTGGAAAAATCAATATTAAGGAACATTTACGAGCCTCTATTTTAGAACAGCAAGGCATCATGAGTCTGGATCTTAGATACTCAGACGCTACGGCGCTTGCCGAGCTGATTCGCACGGGCAAAGCGTCTGCCGTCGAAGTTATGCAGACTCACCTCGACCGCATAAAGGCTTTGAATCCCCAACTAAATGCTATCGTCACCATCGACAAGAGTGCATTGGAAAATGCTAAAGCCGCAGACGCAGCAGTGCAGTCCGGGAAAAAAAATCTCGGTCCCCTGCACGGCGTCCCCTTCACCGTGAAAGATTCAATCGATACCGCAGGCGTTGCGACACAACGTGGCTCGCCAATTTTCGAAGGCCGCGTGCCTTCGTCCGACGCCGTCAGCGTTGCGCGGATGAAGGCCGCCGGCGCCATTTTACTTGCGAAGACCAACCTCCCGGAATTCTCATACGCCTGCGAAAGTGAGAATCTCCTCACGGGCAGGACAAATAACCCTTGGAACCTCGAGAGGACGCCAGGGGGCTCCAGCGGCGGAGAGTCCGCGGCCATTGCGGCCGGACTATCTCCTATTGGCTTGGGCACCGACCTTAGCATCTCAGTACGAGGCCCTTCTGCGATGACGGGCATCATGGCGCTCAAACCAACCCACGGGCGCATCCCTATGACAGGCATATGGCCACGAGAGCCTCGCCGGTTCTGGCACGCGGGACCGATGGCGCGAAGCGTTCGCGACTTGGCTCTAGCATACTCGGTAGTGGCTGGCCCTGACGGGCAAGATGCATTTTCGTCACTGGGAGCTAATTTTGATGCTGGAGTCGGAGCGACGCCCAAACGACAGCTCAAGGTCGGCTGGCTGGTAGAGCCGGGCTTTGGCCCTATCGATCCTGAGGTTGGCTCTACTGTCCGGGCTGCGGCCGAGGCTCTCAAGGCTGCAGGCTGTGCCGTCGAGTCTGTTCGCATCCCGGCTCTGGAACGGGACTTCGCCCTGGACGTGTTTATACGCATTCATATTAATGAGATGAAACCCGCTATGGTGCAAATTACCAGCGGGCAGCCCAAAGAGAAGATTTTCAAGAATGCCCGGGGCATGCTAAACACTCCGGAAACACCAATGCCCGATTTCGTTGATGCTGAGCAGGCAATCGAGCGACTCAAGGACGGGTTTGCCGAATACTTCCAGAAGTATGATGCCCTCGTGTGCCCCGTGATTCCACTACCCTCGCATGGACACGCGGTTGAAGAACTCACTATTGACGGGCAGACCGTCAGTAACTTCAATATTTGTTCAACCACCACGCCTTTCACTGTAACGGGACTACCAGGACTGTCCATCCCGTTCGGAGCAAGTCATGAGGGCATGCCAATTGGCGTCCAGCTTGTCAGTAGCTGGCACGCCGAGTCCACAATCTTGCATCTCGCGTCAGAGCTAGAAAAGGTCAGCCCTGTTAAGGGGTCCCACCCGAATATATAGACAAAGTCGTTAGTAGAAACTTCGCACGTGGGGGGTTTAAACATCAGATCAGAGACCTAAGCACAATTTATCTTCAATATATACATTTCATCACCTAGAGAAGATACTGTTCCGTAGTAAAAGTTTTATCGCATTTGACCGTAGCTGCCGTGGCGAAGCGATTTAAGGCTAGCTACAGTGCCGTATCAAAAGTGACGACTCAAAATAAAAACACACTAAAAATCACATAAACTCATACTTTTTATACCTTTATAATTTAATATTTTTATATAGTAATATAATTTTAAAACTTATTAATATATAATTTAATGCTATTAGCTTATAATATTTTAATTTTCAATTGTTTTTAATAAGCATGCAGTAGGATAATTAAGGTTAAAGTTATTAAAAATTAATAAATGTATTAACCACTATAATTATAGTGCATTATAGTGCTCATAGCGCTATAAATATAGCCCTATAATTTTTTTAAGGCCGCTGTAGTCCACTATATTTATAAGGGGATTGATTTTATAAATATTCTTTATTTTACATCTTAAGTATATACATAATTATATATATAATAAAAAGATTTAATTATAAATAAGATTTTTTTAGTATTTTATTATAATAATAAAATATTTTTAAATTCTTTAAAAAATTTAATATCTCTTTTTTTAATATTATAAAACCTAGTCTTTTGTTATTTTAATATGGGGTTTTAGAGCCGAGTCGTGACTTTTGAATCCCCACTGTAGGTTGACCACAGGTCTACTAGTATAATTTTATATTCCGCACTGACCGTTATAAACTTGTTCCTTGTAATAAGCTGATCCTTTATAAGCAAGGTTATATAAATAATTAATAGTTTTATTTTATTTTATTATTAAAATTAATTTAGTTTTTAGTTATTAATAATAAAATTTATTGGTATTTTTGTGTAATAATAAAACTAATTTATTTTTGTTTTCTGTTCTTAAAGCGTTAAAGGAATAAAAACTAAACACTAGACCTAATATCATAGGGTAATTACAACAATAGGTTTAGCTTTACTTTCGCTTTATTTTCTTTAGAGGACAAAAAACTAGAAAGTTGTCTTTAAGGCACTAAAGAAATAAAACTAACCTATAAACAACAAAATTAGTTTTATTATTAAAAAATTGTTAATAATAACTATTTAGTAACGAATTTACAATTCTGCTTATAAGCAGCTGGTTCCGTTATAATAATTGCTGTAATAGTGATTATTAGCTTAATCTTTTGTCCTTTTTGCGTAATGCCATAACGGATCGTTATACTTGTAGGAGCCATAGGCAGGTATTTGAACACAATGGGACAGTCCATCGGGTGCACTTGTGTTGCGGTCATCAAGCGCTGTTTTGATAGCTGAGTCACCAAAGTTCCTGTCAATTCGGATGAATCTTAGGCTCTTAGCCTGAGTACGTAAAATCTGAGATCACACTACAGGTTGGGACACCTGATAGGAACATAATTGGAAATGTAGTGATAATGATTTATAAATATAATGATTTCTTTATTTCTGTTAATTAAGAGATTATAATAGCCTACTGTTATTAGGTAATCACAAATTATACACTATAATCGCTGTATCTTTACTCCGTACTAGTTAAAGGGATTATAGTATTTCCGCTGCTAGGTCTACTAGCAGCCAAGTGTTGTTAGGTCGTAATATAATGTTACTTCCGGTTATATAAACCCTTGACCTGGTCTATGGTGATGAACCAATCCAAGTCTTTATATATAGCGCTCCTCATTCCCCAACTACCCCGCAATATGTTTTGCACGGCAACTCGGCAGTGGTATTACTTTATCCCCGGCCTTATTTCGGAGACCTATGTAGACTTGCTGTGAACGATCCCTGAGTTAGCTCTGCAATCGGACAAGCTCAACTTCAAAACATCCACTAATAAGATCTCTCCTTCTGCATATATCTTAGTGGCTAAAGTAACAAACGCCCATATTTTACTAAACAACTACCTTGTAAGCTGGGGTAAAGTGGCGAGCTAGAGTGCTGTCAAACTGTACTCCGTATACAAGTATGCTGTGGCTTTAGGAAAAGCATCGCACTTAGAGTAGATCGCGGAAGCTCGCCTGTAACCGCTCGCAACAGTTATGTATCTGGGTATACCCTGCTTGCAGGCCTGGAAATATTATTTTGGCGTGTTTACCAACAGCATCGGTCCGATTACCATCGATACTATTGACGGGAAGATGCGTAAATCATGGTTGGACTCTTGGACTCCTGGTCGTAGAAGCTGACAGCTAGGGTAGTATCATTTGCAAGGCTGTTCGGCATGTAACCATACCTTCGATGAAACTAACCCATTGTTCAAGGGTATATATTCAGCTGGCGTCTCGCATGTCAGGAGAAGCTTTCGGTAGCATCTGTGCCAAGTCTCTTCCTCTTGGCAGAATTTATTGGTGGCCGGGTCTCAGCCATGTTGTCAAATTCCATCATCGCTGTTGGCGCTCTCCTAACGGGCGTTGCCTCTGGTCAAGTGACCTCCCCTCCCAAGTATCCTTCGCCATGGATCAACGCGGACTTTAACTGGGAGGACCCTTCTCCTGTCCCGACTAATGGTCGAACTTGGGCGCAGGCTTATGATAAGGCTGTCCAGTTTGTTGGCGAACTCACTCTTCTGGAGAAGGTTAACCTCACTACTGGTGTAGGATGGGAGGGCGGAAGGTGCGTGGGAAACACTGGATCAATTCCTCGACTTGGATTTCCAGGTCTATGCAACCAAGACTCGCCCCTTGGTGTTCGTGACAGTAAGATTAGCCCCCTCCCAATTGGCCTTCATGAGAACAATTCTAAGATGACTTTGTTTAGCGGACGAAAACTCTGCCTTCCCAGCCGGAGTCAATGCGGCGTCAACCTGGAGCCGGAGCCTGATCTACGCTCGGGGTGCGGCCATGGGAGCTGAGCATCGGGGAAAGGGCGTGGATACTCAATTGGGACCTGTGGCAGGACCCATTGGCCGTACGCCTGAGGGTGGTCGAAATTGGGAAGGTTTCAGCCCTGACCCAGTGCTCACGGGAATTGGTATGGCTCAGACGATTCAGGGAATTCAAGACTCTGGTGTCATTGCCTGTGCAAAGCATTTCATTGGTAACGAGCAGGAGCATTATCGTGAAGGCGGCTCTTCCCAGAAATCGAACGGACAGAGCAACCAGCTAGCACAATCCTCCAACATCGACGACGTTACGCTACATGAGCTATATCTCTGGTTAGAAAAATCCCCATGAACACTGTTGGGTAGTTGTTGACTCTTTTTCTTACCAGGCCCTTTGCGGATGCTGTTCGCGCTGGAGTAGGCTCCATCATGTGCTCATACAACCAGGTCAATAACAGCTACGCCTGTCAAAACAGCTATATGCTGAATTACATTCTTAAGGAGGAACTGGATTTCCAGGGTTTTGGTAAGTTGTGCCAATGCTTTCTGATCGATGCAAAAGCTTACACATCTTAGTCATGAGTGATTGGTGGGCACAGCAGTCTGGTGTTGCCAGCGCCCTGGCTGGTCTTGATATGACCATGGCCGGAGATCAGGGTCTTGCGTCTGGCGACACTTACTGGGGAAGCAACCTTACCGCCGCTGTTATCAATGGAACCATTCCCCAGTGGAGACTCGACGACATGGCTGTGCGAATTATGACTTCTTATTACAAAATTGGTCGTGACGTTACCAAAATCCCCGTTAACTTCAACTCCTGGAGTTTGGAGACCACTGGGCCCTTGTATGCGCAGGATCCGAACAACAGACTTACGACCATCAACCAGCACGTCAATGTGCAAGCCAATCATAAGAGTCTCATTCGTCAGATTGGTGCTTCCTCAACAGTCCTTCTCAAGAATACTAAGAAGGCGCTCCCCTTGAAGAAACCCAAGAGCATTGCCGTCATTGGAAACGACGCCCATGATAACCCAGCTGGTCCCAATGCATGCAGTGATCGAGGCTGCTCCAACGTCAAGAACGGCTATCCCATCTGGACCCTCGCTATGGGCTGGGGAAGTGGCACTGCCAACTTCCCATACCTGATCAGTCCCGTTACTGCTCTTGCCGCCCAGGCACAGCAGGACAGGACCAGCTTCAGGAACGTGAGCAACAACTTTGATACAAACGCTATCATCAAGGCAGCTTCGGGTGTTGATGCTGCTATTGTTTTTGTCAACGCTGATAGTGGCGAAGGCTACATCACTGTCGACGGCAATCAGGGTGATCGAAACAACCTCACCGCCTGGGGTAACGGCGACGCAGTGGTCTCACTGGTAGCACAACATAACCCAAATACCATCGTTGTTATGCACACTGTAGGACCTATCCTTGTGGAAGCCTACAAGAACAACCCTAATGTTACTGCCATTCTCTGGGCTGGTCTCCCCGGCCAAGAGTCCGGTAACTCCATCACCGACGTTCTTTATGGCAAGGTTAACCCCCAGGCCAAGTCTGTCTTTACTTGGGGCAAGGAACGCACTGACTGGAGTACTGATGTCATTTACACAACCGCCGAAGACCCCGTACAGATCCCGTATACCGAGGGAGTCTTCATTGACTATCGTCATTTTGATGCCGCTGGTATTGAACCAAGCTACGAGTTCGGCTTTGGCCTCAGTTACACAACGTTTACCTATTCTGATCTTAGGGTTGTCAAACATAAGGCCGCCAAGTATACCCCCAACAAGGGTAAGACGTCATCTGCACCCACATTTGGAACTATCAACAAGAATCCTGCAGCAAACGAGTTCCCCAAGAACATTGATCCAATTCACCTTTACGTCTACCCGTATCTTGAGGGCCCCGTTCCTGAAGGACAACCCGAAGACGTCCCTGCAGGATCTCAGGATGGGTCGCCCCAGAAGGTCGCCCCGGCTGGTGGTGCTCCTGGTGGAAACCCTGGCTTGTACGATGTTCTGTATACTGTCACAGCCGAAATCGAAAACGCTGGAAAAGTGACGGGTACCGAAATTCCGCAACTAGTGAGTGTTTTGCAAGCCATCAATAATATTTACATACAAAATTACTAACTCCTTGTCCTAGTATGTGAGCTTGGGTGCCCCAACTGATCCCGTCCGTGTTCTGCGAGGATTTGATGATATTGAGATCCTTCCTGGCCGATCTGCCACCGTCACGTTCCAGTTGACCAGACGTGATTTGAGTAACTGGGACTCATCAAGCCAGAACTGGGTTATCTCTAACTACCCCAAGACTGTCTATGTGGGAAGCTCTTCAAGGACTTTGCCTTTGAGCCAGGTTCTTCCTTAGGCCTCGTAAGGCCCTGAAGATATAAAGGAGTAGTAAATTTCATAGTCACAGGAGGAACGCCAGAAATACTTGGCTGAGGCCAGAATTTAATGTAAATACAGAGTCTTCAAAAGAATTTTTTATCTATTCTTTGGCAGCAACTATCTAAATTACCTGTAAAGGTATAATATTTAAGACTATTCCTAGAGGTCGTCCGGTAGGTTAAATTCTTATCAATGAAATTCAGAGTCATTTCTAGCTATATTTCTCGATATTGGATTAATATACTTAGTGGGCTGGCACACTGCTAGATGCAGTGCGACTGATTGTAAACTTGTGTTTTCTACGGGTGAGTCGAATCTAATTTCCTTGTGATGATCCAAAGATTCACTGCAATTCTCCACGGCTAGGTTAAACTTGAGGCCAATATTAATTAAGGATATCTCTCCCACAACTTTTCAAAAGAAGGGTTGCCAATGCCTCCCCTGTCTTTTTCCTTTGTCTGTAGATGTATTAATCTATATCATCTCAAACTCTCGTACTTGCTAAAAAACACAAGTAGCACTCTCCTTGTATGCAAGATTAGCTAAGAGAGGTCAGATCAGTTGTAATTTCTTTTTCAAAGCTTGTCTGGCTTTACGAACTTGATTTGCTGTGAGCTAAGACTCTTTATATTAATGTGCTATTTGCTCCATATCTCGACTTGCTGCTATGAAACATTCCACATGATTGTTGTGTGAAGCACGAACCACTCTCTTTAATACCTATACTTGGCACCGCTATGACAGGGCTATCTATGCTGGCTAAACGAATGTCGAGGCCGTCGACGCCTGCGCATTGATGATAAAACTAGCATTTAGAGAACAAAGGGAGGATGTCATGTAGAATATAAAGAGCATACAATCCTTCAACTTACGAGTCCTATATCGCTCAAGTCAAGATATCCAGCTCGCCGTCTTTTATCTTCCTCACATCTCTCGTATATTTCTTCTCAGGTCTTGTCATTATTCTCTACCACCACATAACACAGATCAGCATGAGATTTATTTGGGCTGTCGTGGCGCTTTTGGTCGGCCAGCTCGCAGTGGCGACACCTATTCCTTATGTCGGGATGGACCTAATTAGCCACCGTCAATCCTCAGCGGGATGCAGTTGCTGCTTTGGATCTGCGCGAGCTAGAGAAGTGTATCACCTACCAAGCTGTTAATCTTATCATCCAAACCATTGGAATGAGCAAAATACATAAGTTTGGGCTTTCAAACTGAGATCTTCGTATCTCCTGATCAATACGCAGCATAGATTTTGCTACCATGTCAACTACCCTCACTCATGCTATCTGCGAGTATGTCAATGGAAATAACTGTCTTGCGCTGGTATATACTATTCAAATGTCGTTCAATCTCATCTATTTAGCTGCGGCTCACTACCCCGGTGCTCAGGCTGTAATCCTTCCTGACGTTCTGAAGCGAGACTGTGGTGATATGCACGCTGGCTACGTGGACTGGTGGACCAATACGGTCGGTAGCAGCGCCAATAACTTGACATATGACACCATCTCGAGTCTGGTCTTTGATAATGAAGAGGAAATCCTTTAACGACGTAACGGTGACCCAGCCTTAGTGAGCCGTGTTCTCCTCGCTGGTGTCAAGGGCTCTCACAGCCCTACTGCTAATCATCACCAACCACTTTGCTGAGGGTAACTCGTTGTTGCGCTTGCTGATTGGTGAGGGCTCTACTGACACACGAAGCAAGCGTGTGCTTGCAGGCTCAGGCTTTGAAATATCGTATGTAAGTAGACTTTTAGTAACCGCTGGTTTATACTAACGTGGGTGTCTTTAGACTATAAGGCCCAAATCTAGACTCTCGTACTCCAAGCAGCAGGAAATGTCAGGCTTTGTTGCCGCCGCTTAGCCAGCCGCAAACGAGACATAGTATATGACTGAATTTATTGGCTTTGCTCAAAACGGTTATAACGCCAATTCTTACTATTGCATTATTCCTGAAGTTCAAGGCTCTGGTCTCAGTTATGAATCTGTGGATGTATGTGGGGGAATGGGCGATCTTTTATTAGAAAGGACCTGATATAGCGGACGTGTAAGCAGGGTTATATTGTCGTCGCTACGGATAAATCATAGTAGTAAGAAGTTGATCTTGTTTGTAGTTTGGTGATTGATAAGGCTAAGTCGCACTTTCTTAACGATTTTGCTATGAGCAAACTTTTGATTTCGGCTGTTATCACATTACTCGCAACGGCTATTTCCCTTCTTCATTCTTTCTCTCTCCTTTTTCACTCCTCTCAGCTATCCGTACAGCATGGCATGCTATTGAGTTGTCAGACAGAAAGAAAATTAAGCTTCCTAGAAACTCTTGGTGCACTTCAAGTCTTTAAAGTCTACAGAACTAGCAACACATACACGCGAGCCGCGGATCTAAGGGTTTGAAAGGATACCCCTATAGACAGAAGCAAACTCAGAGCTGCTTGAAACGCCATGCGCTGCAGCATCCTCATCAACTTCAACCCAAAACATCAAATATACCTCATTCACGTATACTTTAGTTTACTCATTCTCGCGCTAGGCAGCTGTGGTCATAGAGAATAAATGGCCTTGTGTCATAGCTGGTAGCCTAAAGGTAGCTGGTTCACCCTGCGCGCCTGTACAGACAGTGCATGTGCTATTTAAGTAGTTTTATTTGTACAAATACTCGATTATATCTCGATAGGCAACTATAGTTTTAACTGCATTAGAAAACGTATGTTAAAGCATGTTTACCGTGAGATCTTATAAAAGTTGGCCTCAAAGCCCGAGTTTATATTTTTACGAAGGATCTTAGTGGCATTGTCCCTGAAAGCAGTATCAGTGTATTCACTGCCTGCTAGCAACACTATTATTAGCAAAACACAAATCCGAGGTTTGCTTTAGTAAAGAAGTAATAACTGACCACAGGTATACACGTATTGGAAAGTGGTAGCTTGCCAGCTTTAACCTGTTCTACAACACTCTTGACTCCCGTGTTGGATATAACATCTACTTCAACAATCATAATGCCCTCAGATGACCTTACATATTTATAAAGCTTATCAGCTGAAGCTTGGTTACGGCCTATAGCCAAGATCCGGCGTCCGGAGCGCAGGGCACCCTTGACAGCAGATATGCTAATGTTGCCAGTGGCCCAGATTACTAGCACGCGATCCGACACGGTGGGTGGGCTTTGGAGATGATATGGCGTTCTGTTTTTGTGATGGAGCAGATGATGGGTATAGTGAGTGAGTGGTTGTGGTGACCTTGTTCAATTCAGTGCATGGCCCAAACAAAGTAAATAAATACTGCTTATTCTCTCTTCCATTTTCATGAGTTTTCTGATCGACAACTACGACAGAGTAGGAACAACGAAATCCGAATAGAACACAAATTGGTGCGGCCGAGAAAGCCAACTCGGAATCTCATCGAGTCCGAGCGCCGCGCGGATTACAAACATCGGTAGATCGATCCCTCTTGGTGCAAACTAGGCTACCGTAGGAAGTGGGACCCCAAGTAATTGAGTCAGGCGACAATAGTCCAGCTTGATGCCTCTAGCTAGGACATATCAGGATATTCCGTAAATGTACTTCGTATAGACTGCTAACTCTTGCAGAGATTGTATTTCTTGCTTGGTAACCTGTTGACGAGTCATTTCGATATGTGCGTGCACCTAAGTATAATACGGATAGAGCCATGAGCTAACAAGATGGCATGGTTCTTGATCCTTCGCTTCAATTAGGCTACATGTATTTATAATGAGCCAACAACCATGCTGCACAATTACTAATTCTAGAAACGTGGAAAGCACCGATTCCCCGATCGCAATAACAGCTAATGGTTCGAAAAGGTCAAGGACCTGAGCCAAGACCAGCGTGAAGCTGCAAACGGTGTGCTCGAGAAAACCAGCAAGGTCACGCTGGACAATAGGGAGAAAGAGCAGGAAGATGTTGTTGTGGAAATTAGCAGGGGAACATAGGTTGCATAAGTTGGTTGACTACTTACCTATTTACGTATACGCAGTGGTATGCCCGGATTTGGATTTTAGAATCCAGGTACCTAACTGTGCTATTTAAATACAGGGAATACTGTATACTTTAGTTCCTTGGCCTAAAATGCTCCCTTATATTAATACTTATAGAGTATGCTAAGGTATTGCAGCCAATATTTATGTTGCCTTGCGTCTTCTCCCCCTTGACACACACACTTTGCATATCGGGATCGGTTGTCGGAAATCATACCCTCCGATAAGTATTCTCGCAAGCAAAAAGTACTCTTGGCTCTCGGTTAGAATGGACATTTATAACGGAAATTAGCGGTATTTCCGAAATTGGTAATTATCTCTCTGAGTACGAAGTACGCACTGCGTATTATATGGTGTTATCTTTCAGGTATATAAGTGAAAGTGGTCATTTCTTCTAAGCCATTCCTAACAAATACCTTACTAAATTTAATTTGAGAATACAAAAAAGAAAAGAAAACAGTCGCCATGTCGAACCCTAGCGTAATCATCTTTGGCCCTACTGGCAACATCGGCTCTACAGCCGCTCGAGTGGCCCATGAGCAAGGCGCCAAGATCTTTCTCGCCATGCGAGACGCTAGCAAACCCATCCCCGGACTCACTCCAGATCAAGAGCGGGAGGGTGGATTCGAAAGAATCCAAGCCGACCTCACGGACACGGATAGCATCAAAGCTGCTGTAGCCAAGTCAGGAGCCAAGCACGCCTTTATTTACCTACTTTTTGGGGCTTCGGACGGCATGCGCTCGTCCATCGAGGCACTGAATTCTGCTGGTATCGAGTTCGTTGTATTTCTGAGCAGCTCGAGCGTTACAGTCCAAAGCGTTGGCAAAGACGGCCTCAAGAGTGTGCCGACGTCCGATTTCATCGCCTTTTCCCACGCCCAGGTGGAGATTAACCTCCAAAACATATTCGGAAAAGGCGGTTACGTGGCAGTGCGGCCATCCTATTTCTCGTCCAACACGTTAGAATGGCGCTCCATGGTCCGCGCTGGTGAGGTGAAGCTGGTGGCACCGAACTTGACTTTTGACTACATCGTGCCGTCAGACATCAGCCGCGTGTGTGCGGGATTCCTCGTCCGTGGCGCAAAGACGCCAGATGGCTCGCCCAGCCCGTCGTTCATAACCCTGTGTGGGCCGAAGATTATATCTCAGAGAGACGCTTTGGCTGCGATCAGTAAAGCTATCGGCAAGGAGCTCGCAGTTAAGGGTGTGGATCAAGAGGAGGAGGGCGTTGAGGTGTTTAATGCTAATGGGATTCCGGAAAATATAGCCAGGGACCTTGTGCAGAAGTTGATTTCTAGATCGGAACGCGATGATAATCGTCTCTACGAGGAGGATCTCTATGTGGAAGCAGTGGCTAACGTAGAGAAGTATAGCGGGCAGTCTGCCACGGAGATTGCTCAATGGGCTTTTGAGAATAAACAGCAATTTCTGTAAGAGAATACAGAAAAATAATGATTGTATATAATATTTATAACGATTATCTAATTGAGTAACCTGAGATTCTCTCACAAGGGTATTCTTCTTCTTCTTCTTTTCTTTTTTTTCTCTTCTTCTTTTTTCTTTTTGTATCTTTTTCTTTTTTTAAGAACTAACTGCTTTATATTTCACACCTCGTAGTTTGCATAGACATTTACCTCTTGTGGTTCTATATGTTCCATCTCAATAGCTCTTGCCTATTAGTTGTTACTGTCGCAGCTGAGCTCAAACTCCTACGAATGTTTCATTGTAGATGTATGAAAGGTCTATAATTAAAGCGGCTCTGCACTGCCACGTCTGACGCTATGCTTATAAATCTTGCCAAAATCCTGGCGATAGACCCCAGTGGTGGCAGTCGGCGAATTTAAGCATATTCCAAGGTCGCAAGCCCAAGGACCGCAAGCGAATCAGGAGGAAAGAGAGACTCGATCGGGCCGACCATCGCCACATCAGACCCCACTTGATATCGTAATTATCAAAGGCACAGATATTGACTGCTACAAAAATCTAGCGTGTTGGGTAGTAAATGATATTTCATTATCTAATGTAAATGTCACTTGTTGCAAGTAGTAGTACTGAAAGGAGTGACATGAAGCTCTTATGAAATTGTCATATATAAACAACAACCTTCAACAATAAGCGGGAACGATAAGAAGGATCATATTATTCATCGTTTTACGAATCGACATAAAGCCTTATCAGTATTGACGCAAGAAAAAGGAGAAGAGGGGACGGTCAGTCTCTTATCATGACAAGGGAAAATAAATGAAATCATTTTCTTCAAACCGGGGTGTAAGGGTAAACTCGGGATAAGTCAATGTCGTACGCCCCGGAATCCATTGTTACGAGTTATGATATATGATCAATATTGTCTCTATTAATAGAAAATAGCTTCGGGTTACTTGTAATAGTAGTGCCACTTCATTATCGTGCGGATAAAGCATGGGGCAGAATAAATACAACGCTCGGGCAACTCACAGCAATACAAACAAGGAGAATTTAAATTTAGTACGACTTGATGTCCAGTAGTATGCCTATTCTATGGAACTGTGATACCCCAATTTTCTCCGTCAGGATTTTCGTGCAACAAGGCATTATCGTTGACCTTGCTGAATCAGTATGATACTGATGGGGGCCAGAAGAGCAAGTACTACGAAACCGCTAACTAATATAGAAAAAAACAAAGACGGTTGTTACACGATATCTAAGTTGATATTTGGCTATTTAATCACCAAAATCGCCCCCTATTTCCCCAATATAGACTATACCATATTTTGTGATAATCATTACTATCTTAGAGCCCACCACCATTACCCTAGCCATATTCAAATAAGCAGGACCAGCTATGTCAGCTGTTACCCCTTCATCAGATTCAACTTCAGCCTCACTGATCCATTCAAGGGAGCTGAAGCTTGGCTTCTTCAGCAACGAGTTTCCCCATGACGACAGGAAGACGCTACTGAGGCGTCTACTGGCCCACAGCAAGGACAAGCAGTACCCTAATCTTGCGCGTTTCATCCATGAAGCCACATTGGCGATTCGTGAAGAGGCTCGTCAGCTCCCGGCACCTTTACGAGAATTGATTCCCCATTTTGATTGCATATTCGACATGGCGGACGATACAAAACTCATCAGTGGACCATTTGCTAGCTCCGTCGACGAGGTTCTGCTCTGCGCTGTACAGTTAGCTCTTTTTATCGGATTCTACGAGGATAGCAAAGAGAATTATGACTTCCACAGCGTGGATGCTTGCTTGACTGGGCTGGGTGCTGGACTTTTGATCACGGCAGCAGTGTCACTTGCGCCGACGCTTGGCGATATTCCTATTATTGGAGCCGAGGTAATTCGTGTAGCCTTTAGACTGGTTGTTCTTGTCGACCAGGTATCGCAGAATCTACAGCCAAGGCCCGCTGATGGGACTGTAGATAGCTGGGCCTACGTGGTACCGGGAGTCGCAGCTGAAGATGCTCAGAAGGAACTTGATGCTATCCATGCAGCCGAGGTATGTTGTCAGCTTTCCAAGTCTACTCTGATCATTTCTCCTGGTCATAATTATATTGACATTGTGGTTTGTTCAATATACTTCAACAACACCCATCCTAGTACAAACAGCTTCTAACATGACATACTTAGCACACGGCAGAGGCCAGCAAAATCTTTATCAGTGCCATAAGCCGTGCCTCTGTAATCGTCAGTGGGCCACCAGCACGGCTCAAGCACCTGTTCTGTGTGTCCAATTTCTTCCGCAATTGCGACTGGTCGGCTATGCGGGTATACAACGGCCTCGGCCACGCACCCCACATATACACCTCGGCGCATGCCAACAATATCGTGAGGACTCCATCAATTGAGCTGCTGGACGCGCGCTACTCACCTCGTGTTCCTATCTTCTCTATCTCAACAGGCAAGCCGTTCTCAGCCAACAGTGCCAGCGAGCTGTTCCAGAACTTAGTCGAGGAGCCTCTCATACAGCCCATTCAGTTTGACAAGGTAATCGAGGGCATCCTGCAAAAGGCCAAGGATTTGGAAGCAACAGAATGCCAGATTCTCATCTTGCGCACATCGTTTCCTGTGCGAGATCTGCTTAAGGCAGTTCAGGAACAAGAGCAGCAAGGCTTAAGCATTCTACGTGCCTCAGTGCGGGACCTGATGCCGTGGGTGACTGGGGCCGAAACGCCGGGAAAGAGTCGGGACTCGGCGCATTCCAAGATTGCCATTGTTGGAATGGCATGCCGATTGCCCGGAGGGGCAACTGATACCGACAGGTTTTGGGATATCCTAGACGCCGGGTTGGATGTGCACCGCAAGATTCCGGCAGATCGTTTTGACGTCGATACGCACTGTGATGCTGCAGGCAAGCGCATGAATACAAGCCTCACGCCGTATGGCTGCTTCATCGATGAGCCGGGGCTGTTTGATTCGCAATTCTTCAATATGTCGCCTCGTGAGGCTCTACAGACCGATCCAATGCAACGGCTTGCCATTATGACAGCATATGAGGCTCTTGAGCGCGCCGGCTATGTTGCGAACCGCACCAAATCGACAAAGCTGGAGCGTGTAGGCTCCTTTTACGCGCAGGCCAGTGATGACTACCATGAAGTCAACTCGGGTCAGGAGATTGGCACCTACTTTGTAACAGGAGGATGTCGAGCCTTTGGACCGGGCCGAATCAACTACTTCTTCAAGTTTGCTGGACCCAGCTACAGTATTGATACTGCCTGTTCGTCTGGCTTAGCAGCTATCCATGTATGCCAAGTCATTTCCCCTTCTACTCTCTATCCTGAACAATTACTAATGCTTTTTTTCAATTACTAGCTTGCGTGTAACTCACTCTGGAATGGTGACATAGATATGGCAGTGGCTGGCGGCACAAACGTTCTCACCAACTCGGACGGCTTTGCTGGACTGAGCAACGGCCACTTTTTATCCAAGACTCCCAACGCGTGCAAGACGTGGGACAGCGAGGCTGACGGATATTGCCGCGCGGATGGTGTAGTTTCATTAGTGTTGAAGAGGCTCGAAGATGCCGAGGCTGACAACGACA
This sequence comes from Trichoderma polysporum, assembly GCA_030278935.1. Lineage (NCBI taxonomy): Eukaryota > Fungi > Ascomycota > Sordariomycetes > Hypocreales > Hypocreaceae > Trichoderma > Trichoderma polysporum. Next base: position 4,220 of record JARFTM010000192.1, on the reverse strand, counting down.
ACATCCTAGGCGTGATTCTCGCCGCAGGAACCAATCATTCGGCTGAGGCTGTCTCGATCACGCATCCCCATGCTGGCCACCAGGCTGATCTCACTCGAGCCTTGCTGCGCAAAGCCGCCGTGGACCCGCTGGATATTGGCTACATCGAAATGCATGGCACTGGGACACAGGCCGGCGATGCGCAAGAGATCCAATCCGTATGCAACGTCTTTGCACCCCTGACGACGCGCCGCCGCTCATCCAAGCAGCCACTCTATATCGGCGCTGTCAAGTCCAATGTCGGTCACGGCGGGGCGGTGGCAGGCACAACAGCATTGCTTAAAGTGTTGCTGATGTTCGAAAAGGAGGCCATACCGAAGCACGTCGGCATAAAGGGCGTGATCAATCCAGGGTTCCCCAGTGTTCAGGAGCTGCAGCGCAGAAACCTTCACATTCCCTACGAACAGGTGGCATGGGAGCGTAACCCCGAGCGCAAGCGCATCGGCGTTGTCAACAACTTCGGCGCATCCGGCGGAAACTCCAGCCTCATCATTGAGGAGCCACCGTTGCGAGAGAGTGCAAAGACAAATGATCCTTGTGCAGCCCACCTCATCGTGGTCTCAGCCAAGAGCAAAGTCTCGCTCAGGGGTAATCTAGAACGCTTGGTCACCTATCTAGACTCGCACCCAGATGTTTCGATGGCTGATCTAGCATATACTACAACCGCACGGCGTCAGCATCACAATCACCGCGTTGCCATTTCTGTCTCTACATCTTCATTACTAGAGTGCATGATATCTGCGTTGAAAAAGCAGCTTACCTCACACATAGAGTTGGCGGATACGCACAAACCTATTCCACTGACAGGCCCGCCGCTGATAGTGTTTGCCTTTACAGGCCAAGGGGCTTCTCATCGGTCGATGGACCTTGGGCTGTTTCGTGAATCGACATTCTTCCGCGAGCAGATACTCCATCTCGATTTACTGGCGCAAGGCCAGGGCTTCCCATCCATCATCCCTGTCATCGACGGCAGTCATCCGCAGGACCACGCGCATTCCCCTGTGATGACGCACATCGCTCTTGTCTGCATCGAGATTGCGCTCGCGAAATATTGGAACTCGCTTGGGGTGCATCCTAACGTAGTTGTCGGCCACAGCCTGGGTGAGTATGCTGCGCTGCATGTTGCTGGCGTTCTCTCAGCCGCCGACGTTATCTTCCTGGTCGGTAGCCGAGCCATCCTCCTGGAGCAGAAGTGTACGAGTGGCAGCCATAAGATGTTGGCAGTACGAGCATCTCTTCATACTATAAGCGAAAGAGCTAAGCTTAAAGGCTTGCCGTTTGAAGTCTCATGTATCAATGGACCCGATGACACGGTCCTCAGCGGACCAGGGGCTGATATGGACGCCCTGACTGCAGCTTTGCAGGAACCTAATGAAGGGGGTCCAGGACTCAAGTGCTCCCTCCTGGATACAGCTTTTGCCTTCCACTCATCCCAAACAGACCCAATCTTGGATGAATTTGAGGATTTGGCTAGCAAGGGCGTGCTCTACCAGGCGCCCACCATTCCCATCGTGTCACCGCTGCTGCATCGCTGTATCTTCGACGAAAAGACAGTTAATGCGAGTTACCTGCGCCGTGCAACTCGCGAGACTGTCAATTTCGTCGCCGGCGTCAAGGCTGCGCATCACGCTAGACTTATTGACGAGTCTATGGCGTGGATCGAGGTTGGTCCACACCCTGTATGCCTCGGCCTAGCCCGCAGCATCTTGGCCGACTCGTTTTCTCTGCCTGTGGCTGCACCGTCCTTACGACGGAGTGAAGACGACTGGAAAACATTAAGCCACTCCCTGGGCCTGCTATACAGCGCTGGGGTGCCACTCCGCTTTGATGAATTCCATCGTCCATTCGAGCATGCGTTGCGTCTCTTAGACCTGCCAACGTATGCATGGAATGAAAAAAACTACTGGCTCCAGTATAATGGCGATTGGGCCCTTACCAAGGGCAACACTTTCTATGACGAGGAGAAGAAGAAGCTGTTGCTACACCAGCAGACGAGAAGCTTGAATGTGCCCCCACGATCGAGCCTGCGAACGTCACTAGTCCATCAAGTTGTAGATGAGACGTTTAACGGCTCTACTGGTCGTGTTGTTGTACAGTCTGATTTGATGCAGGCCGACTTCCTGGCTGCCGCACGGGGCCATCAGATGAATGGATCAGGCGTAGTTACTTCGGTAAGTATATATTACGAATGCCCTGTTATCAAGATGAAATATACTAACGTTCCTTTTCCACAACTTGTAGTCTATTCATGCAGATATTGCCTACACCCTTGGCAAATATCTCTATGAGAAGTTGCGGCCAGAAGTAAAGGTAGGAAGTGCTCCTGTCGATATGGAGGTGTGCAATATGTTTGTCCGAGAGGGAATAGTGGTTCAGAAGAACACCAAAGTGCCGCAGATGATCCAAGTGACCATTTCCACTGCCAACATCGATTCAGGGGTAGCCAATCTTGAGTGGCATAATCTGACGTATGATGCCTCTGCCCTTGCCGACGAGGAGCCCATAGTGACTGCTCAGATCCGCTACGGGTCTTCGACAGACAATCTTGCTAGCTGGATATCGATGAAGCATCTGGTGCAAAGTCGCATCGATGCGCTTGAGAGTCTCGCTGAGAGGGGTGTGGCCAGCCGTTTGTCACACACCCTGACATACCTCCTCTTCTCCAACAACCTTGTCCACTACGCAGATGAGTACAGGGGTATGCAATCCGTAGTAATGCACGAGCTCGAGGCCTTTGCCGACGTGACGCTCAAGGCCAAATCCAGCGGCGTTTGGACTGTTCCGCCATTCTTCATCGACAGCGTCGCCCACTTGGCGGGTTTCGTGATGAACGTATCCGACGCCATGGATACTCGTGCTAACTTCTGCGTTACCCCTGGATGTGGCTCGATGCGTATCGCTCGCCCGCTCGTTGCCGGGGCCAAATACCGATCTTATGTCAAGATGATTCCAACTGCCGAAGATCCAACCGTCTATCTCGGTGATGTCTATATCCTGCAAGATGGTGAGATCATTGGTTTTGTTCGTGCCATCAAGTTCCGCCGCTACCCCCGCTTGCTACTCAACAGATTCTTCTCGGCGCCTGATGTTAAGAACAGCAGTACTGCCACCATTGCTACTCATGCCCAAGTTGCTTCCTCTAGTCCTGTACTAAAATCTGTCGCCGCTACCAAAGCCGTTGTGACAGAAGTTAAAATAGAGGATGAGAAACAATCACTGTATGCATCAATACAGACGCAATCAGCGTCTACTCGAGCCTCTATTCCTGTCCCCGTCCCCATCTCCACGGCTGCCCCAGTTGAAGCGGCGCTACCCGTGGCGGACAGCACAGCTACCAAATCCATGGCGCTTTTAGTTGATGAATTAGGGCTTGATCCAGCTGATCTTACTGATGAAGCCAACTTTATGCACCTGGGAGTTGACAGCTTGATGAGCCTCGTCATTGCTGAGAAGTTTCGGGACGAGCTCGGCGTTGTGATTAATGGCAGCTTATTCTTGGAGTACCAGACTGTCGGGGACTTACGAGCTTGGTTGGTAGAGTACTATAGCTAGGGCGAAGAGCATTTTTTAGCCATGACCACATCGTCTTTTTACTTTACAAACATTTGCATCGCAAATTATATCTGTCATATTTGTAATTTAATCTGTCCTTTCGGCAAATGGTGTATTAATGATAAAAACATTCAGTCTCATACTTAATAACAGAGACGCGAATTACTTTAAAACAAAAAATATAAACCAGTTCAGATTCTCTCCCTAGTTCTGCATCTCCAATAAATGCTTATAGCAACACCTAAACACGCTTCTCTCCCTTCCCTCATAATCCAAAAACCATTCTCTTCTTACCATCATGCTTCTCAAAAATTTGCATATCCAGCACTTTGAAGATCAGATATCTAGATTTGTCCTGAGGCAGGTGGTAGCCTTTTTCACTTCTTCGTTTGCCTCTTATTTGCTTCTACAGATTTCAGGGTGGTAGTACTAGCAGGCAGGGTTGTAAATTCGTTATTAATTTAGGAACTAAAAACTAATTAAAGAAAACGAAACAAATGAGTTACTAATTTAGTTTTTTTATAGCTTATATAATATAAAAAGCTTATATAATAATAATAAAAAGCTATATATAATTATAAAGGCTATTTAAATATAATAATTATATTTATTAAATTAAAGATTATATA